>QDEB01076569.1:0-17927 GCA_004193795.1 Asbolus verrucosus
AAAAAAAAAAAACATTATCTTAAGTGGCAAAAAAAACATATATTCGCCCACAAAATGCCAACTGTACCTCGGATGTGGTGAGAAGTATGTTATTGGTGTTAGGGATACACGCATTAATAACGCAAAACTTGCAAAAGGAAAATATCTACCCAATAAAAGCTGTGATTGCCGAATTTCATAAATAGGGTATATTGCGCAGTTCTTAAACTTTTTTTACAGCTTTCCTTTGCAGTTAAAAGCGATTCAAAATTTACAATTCTTAAATTTAATATGTAAAATCCTTAACATGTTTCAATTTTCCCTAATTTATCTTCTATTGTTATCATAATCTTACGTGTTCCCTAAAATTTATATTATATACCCATTTTAAATAATTGGCTTTGCCAGTCTTATTTTGTAGATAAGTGTAGCACTGTAATTTAATTAATTACAAATTTAAATATTTAGCTTAAATTTCTTATCGCGAAAACAATGTTAAATGAAAACGTATATTTTTGATAATTACGTCCTCGACAAATACCAGTGACAGAATTTTTGGCCGAACTAAACTTAGAATTAATTAGAAGAGAGACTACTCCAGTTTAGAATTCAATGTTAGTATTAGATCATTATTTCTGTCCTACTCAAGACTGTTGTTTATGAAATAAATTTTCAAAGAGTATACCCGCTTAATCATTTGCTCCACCTGTACACCATCCCATTCATATTTTTTTTCATATTTTTTTCCACATTTTCTGCTTCTCTGTGTTAAATCATATTTTTTCAAGTATCTCGGTCATTTTATTTGGAGGATAATAAATAATATTTAATGAATCATCTCTTATACTATTGCTCTTGATGAGTTAGTTGTTGAATCGTTGAATCCGTTTGTACACTTTTCAATAGAATATTATTGGTTTGTATAACCTTTTCCAATTTGTTTTATATTCATAGTACTCATATAGACATAATATTCTTGTTCTTAATTTTCCCTTTCTGTAATGCAGCACAATCTTCTTTTTCTATATAATTTTCTTTTGTAACTTGTCTCTTGAAGTGGTCATAATTTCATTGTATGAAACAGGCCCACACTTCCTATGAACGATATCAGCCTGTTAGTGAAATGCATCCACAAAAATTGAAGCAATCTTTTTACCTTACATTTTAATTTTCATAACTATCCTTAGTGGTGGTATCGTCAAGAATAATAAAAATTGTTAAAATATCTCAAATGTGATTTGAATCTTCACAGAAACAAATTTTGAACACATCCATGCACCGACGTGTATTAGCGACACGCTTATAAATCGTAAGATGCCCTACTTTCCCCAACTTTGTTTCTTTTATATTAAAATTTTTAGTAATTTTATGGTAGGTATACGAGCCCTGATTGTAAGACTCGGTCATATCTACCGATCTCGCTCGAGATTTCTCTTCAATTGTTTACTCTAATATGGTACTCGGATAAATTGTAGGTTTTAGAATGATTACAACGTTTTAAAATGCGAGGTTAGGATATCGCACGCAACCCGTGATCTTGTTCTCAGAAAAAAGTATGGTTATGGTTATTTGTTCCATGTCTAAATCTTGTTTTGCCCGCGGCCTTTTGAAATTTCACCATTTCGGACCTCTAAGGAAGTGGTTGCATAACGTCAGAAAGTTACGTCTACTTTTTCCTCTCTGACACTTGCTCCCCTCGAGATGCATACTAGGAAGCGGTGTGCGCCCGGTATAATTAGTTCCAGTCTCGTTTTAGTCCAGATTATTTAACGCAAGAGTAGCCTCGCCGTCTAATTACAGTGTTTATCGTTAGCGTATTGAAGGATAGGCGTGGGTGCGCCAGGTTGGAAGTTGTGCTCGACGGCGCATATCACAGAAAAGAGTTCTGCAGGTCCCGTCCGTCGTCGTGCACTAGGTCACGGTCGTAATGACGGTTTCACTCTTTTTCCTCTTGTTAATCACTTTCACCGTCAAAAGAGAAATGCAAGAGAAAGAGAAAGAGAGACGCGAAGAAGAGCTTAGATAAGAATCGAAAGTGTACCGTTGAGGTGCGCGTTCTTTGTTCGACCACTTCGATTATGTAATGTGGGAGAGCACGCGTGTTCGGATTTTTCGTCTTGTGCGTTGGGGCGTCACGGGTTGACGTATTTAGTTATCGTTTTCGCAGTTGCGACAATGTTAACCTATTGGTATTCAAATATATTTTGAAATAAGCCATTAAGATTCTCATTGTCATGACCCAAATTGGAGATGTTAACGACATTATTTGAAGTCACGAAGCTCTGTTGCATCCACCTGTTTTGGACGAAGAAATCGACATCAGATGATTTTTTAACACATCCTGTCCTTCGCAAATGCACGGTTTTTCTGTGAAGTACAAAATTAGCTTTGATATTTTACAACCGCACAGCGCCTTGTGGTAATTCGCAATATCAAAAATTATTGTGCATACTTTTTTTCACAACGTTGACAATAACGAAACCACAAGAGATACAATTAACTCGAATTAATATCATCACGACATTAGAATGGGCACTTTCCGGAAACGTGCACGCGATTGTTCAAGGATGAAGTGCCATCCTGATTTTTTAGATTTCACTTGTATGCCAACGTCTAGAAAATGCCTTTTGGTTTTGGTATCAAGGCGAACAACTCCTTGTAAAGGCTCGTTTGTAATAACACACCCTACCATACACATAGAAAGCTGATAATGACGAAAACACTATGCAGTAGAATATGCAATGACAACTTGTCAGCTAATATGAAATTAAATTAACGCGTTCTCATAACGAATTCCGCAAGCATAATTAAAACAAGAAATGCAACCCAACTGATTTTTCTTTTAAATTAAAGACTAAGGCAAAATCTGGTTTCACTCTAATGGCGTCGCGCTCGAATCAAACGCAACTGTGGCCGTTTCTTGCAGCATTCAATTTGCAAAAATTCTACGTTTCCTAATGACAGCAGCACCAGTTATTTAATGGTGGTAATTAAAAAAAATTTCGCCGTAACAGAGCAACGACATTTAGAGGAAACATTTCCATTCATTTCGCCACTCGGGTTCGCTGCATTGTGCATTCACGGTATATTTAAGTCCACGAATATCCAAATTCACATCTATATTATATGGTAATGTGTAACGACGTTTCATAACAATACTACCATCGAGAACTGTGTTCTGCTTTCATATAAGTCACCTGTTTGTCATCAACTTCTTCGTTGTTTCTGCTCATAAAGGAGCGAGGCAGGGATGCCGTCGAAGCCCAAGGCTATTCGGTATATTTACATTTACAATATACATTTAGAGAAAGGCTTGGACAGGAGGAGTGACAAGTTGGAAATATAGGTTCTTGGCTTAATGGTGGGGAAAGAGCGGAAGGGGTGCAGTGACGATAATTAAATGCAACAGCTTATATGAAAGGTTACTTTCAGTAAATAACAGAAAAAAGGTAAGAAAGTTTACAAAAACCAGCGAAGAAAAGATCTGTCTTTTTTTAATACCAAGTGATTGTTCTAATTTGATATGGTTTCGTGACTGTGACCTTGTGCGCCTGCATATCTTAAGTTTCTCCATTTTATGTTTAGAAATTATTGAAGAGCTTTTGCTTTGAAAAGTTTTTTTAATTACATTTTTAAGATATTTTCACAAAACTTATAAAATTCCTATAAATCAGTAGTAAATATAAAATCAAAAATAAAAAAAACTTAGCACCCTTAAACCACACAGCTAAATTTAGAAACTCAAAATCTTGATTATAAATTCTGTGAAGCCGAAATTTATAGATTATGATAACTATTAATTTTTAAGAATAACGTGCAGAAGCAACTCAATTTTCCTATGTTCAAGTTTATAAAAATCCAGTGAACACAAATTGTTACAAATTACAGTTATTAGAACTTACAAAATGTGTTTCAAGAATGGGAATTTAATGGACTTTCTGTGATTATCACATGCAGTTTTATGAAATGAAATTTGAAAGTTAAGTCCATTAGAATATTTTGAAAATTTTAAAATTCAAATCGTTCAGTCGAATTGAAACTTTGACCATACCTTTTTTTCAAAATTAACTTAAAATTGAGAGATTGTCGTTTACAGTATTCGTAGACCAACTCTCGAATTGACACCTTCCAAAAATGGATGTATTCATGGACTATGGCCTTTTTGTCCTTGACATCGTCAGCGTCAAAACGTCTGAAAAATTACGATTCCTAACCCATTTCCTGTACGTGACCTTCATTTCGTTGTTTTTTTCTGTGACAGTGCGACGGAAATGACCGAAAACCAACCTACAAACATACAAAAAAGGAACAAACATAAAAACAAACCGCCGCTTTCAATTGAATATCAGCTTCCCCGCTTTAAAAATGTCAAACACTTTTACGAGAGAGCACTTCCAAGAAAAGTATTAACTGGAGCCGCTTTTTATCGGCAGAACGTGGACCAAATGGCGGCTCAAGAGGTCGGTCAACGGTGACCTCTGAATTTTCCGATTGTTCGCAATTCGGACAAGTGCGCAGTTGAAAGCCGGAAACCGGAAAAGGTTTCCTCGACCACCGGAAAAGGGCTTATCAGCGCCCTCCCACAGTGACTGATTTAACGGTGCGTGAAAATCTCATTTAATTATTGCAACCAGGAAGACGCAGTGCTAGATATCTTTATTTATTGCCGGTCGAGAGCGAGCCATAATATATTATCGAAGACTTTTTGTCATTCGTTAAAATTCTTTGGATTATTTCGAGTTCTGAACTCGCGAGCAGTCTTCATCATAGTTTGATTCTTTGTGTGTTGGAAATAAACTCGTGGTCTATTATTAAATGGAAGTTTATTTTTACGCATTGGCATCGCTTGTTTGTGTATATATTTCACTGGTAATTTACAGGTTCTTTATTGTGATATTTCGAGGCTTATTCTTGGTCAGGGTCGTTTTACAAAGTGCTTATTCATGACAGCCATCTTAAAATAAATCAACTCGTTTTTTTTCCTGAATTGACACACCTAGACGAGATTTTGGACGTTATTTCGCAGACTGTTCAAGACAATTGTAAAAAAAGAATCAAACCTAAACAAGACTCGAAGCGTTCTGAATCATTTCCATGACAATTTTCAACAAAATTCATGATTCACCACTGATAAAAAGCGGTCGCTTATATACATATGTACAATGTAAACTAAAACCACTTCACAAATAAATTCGATATTCTAAAAACGCGTTATTAGCTTGAAAAACAAGTTTTATTTCTAGAATTTCGATAACAACCACTGATAAAGTGTATCTCCGTCATTGGCTGGAAAGTTTCGATTCAATATTTTCGGCCCCTTTCGAACGATATATAGCGACATATGTTTGAATAAGGGGGTTTTCACACCCATAGGGGTATCACCTTCGCTTTTAAAAAATTAAACTGTTAATAACGAGCAAATTGAGAAGAATAATTGGTTGATGGGTCACTTACTATGATCAGAAGTGGGTCGCGTGCATTAAGAAATCACTAGCGCATCCCTCTATTGTCGAAGCCATGTGGACGCATACGGGTCACGTGTTTACCAACCCTTAAACACCCCAATGCGGGCTAAACACCAGTCTCACATGACAAAAGTTAACCCTCGTCCCTACCCCATCAATTACTACAAAATAAATATTAAAAACCGAATGCAGGCCATTGAATAAATTTATTTCTGGATCAATTCCCATGGTTGCATAACGAACATTTTTTCCGCCGAATCTTCGCTGAAGAGTTTCGAATAAATGTATTTTTAATGAGGCTAGAAAGTTCGTGTTGCAACACCGATCGAAAATTCACGCAATATATTTTTTTTCGAATGATTAATTAAAGTCACAAAATAAATGAACTGTTGAGTGTTGGATTAAATTGGAATCGTTTTCCTACAAAGGAAACTCAAAACGAATTATGATATGAGTAATTTATCGTGACATTGCTTTACATCCTCTTTTAAAAAATAAATTAAAAATAAAACGCGAAGTCCAAGGTTTTCTGCATGATAATTGTAACTAGAAATGATTCACCCGATACATAATATAAAAGGTATATATACGTACACTAAATTTACATTTTGCCACTTTTAATCTATCAGATAAGAGAAAAATGCGCAAGTACACCTTTATAATCATGTTCACAATTAATATGAAATGCTAACGATAAAATTATTCTTTTTTTCTGAAAATTCTGTAATATTTTTAAACGCCATTAGTTAGTTATGGTGATATCTTTACAAAAACATCGCTTTTCTATACCGTTTAATAAAATTGAATAACCTAGAATACACACAGAGCCCTCTATCGGTTGTTAGCTCTTAGTTCAAACTTTAGTTTTCATTTACTTGATAACCACTTAACAAAAACCTGTTTTACCGTCACTGCCATTTGTCAATGAAAAAACTAAAATGGCGCTAGTTGTAAGATTGTGGCAGCATGAAACTGTACTGTACCATATATTTAGTACTCACATATGTGTGCTGTACTCTGATGGCAGTTAACCAAAAATCTGTTTATTCTTAATTTGGTTTTGTGTTTTAATTAGCGGGAAATCAGCTTAATGGCTATAAACGTGAAACCTGGAGATCGGGTAATAATAGAAATCCGTTCGCTGGAAGTATTCGAAGGCAACGCCGAATATGTTTCCCCCGAAAGCATCGAACTTCGTAACATTTATTGCCAAACAACTGACACGCAATATGAAGGAAATATGAGTTTTTATCGTGATGAAGTAGTTTCCATAGCACACATTGTCGACTGTCTTACCAATGAAGCTTCGTCATGCGAGAACGAAGAGAGCTTTGATGTATCGAAAAAAATCAAACTCAGTTCTGGAGAATTTATGCGTTTAAAAGAGATGACTTTACAATATATATTTATTGATGTTTTTGATAGGAAATTTAAAGATGCCGTAGAAGTATTGAGCAACCGTGAAAGCATAGGGGTTGTTGGACTGGGGAATACTTTCAGAAGAGGAAAACCATTAAGTTTATTAGTAATGTCCGATTTTAAGCAAGTGTACATCTTTGATCTTTTTTGTTTAGTGGATTTAAGAAATTTAAAAGACATTCTTGAGTCTGAGTATATTATTAAAGTGGTACATGAAGGTACTGCCTTATTTGATTGTCTTTACCACAAATATGGGGTTGAAATGAAAAATATTTTTGACACTCAGGTACTATAGAATATTTTAATATGATTATAAATTATAGTTTTGGTTTTTTAGGTGGTAGACACTATTCGCTCAAAAGAAGAGGAAAATATTGACATTAAAAGGGACATATCACAATGCTTAGCACATCACTTCAACTTCCCTTTGGCTTTATTAGCAGCTGCAGTGGTAATTATTTACTAACCATTTATTACTAAGGAAGATTAATTAATTTTGTTAACAGGATGATATTAATGACAAAACTTGGCTAGAACGACCAGTTATCAAAAGTAA
The DNA here is from genome assembly GCA_004193795.1 of Asbolus verrucosus. Classification (NCBI taxonomy): domain Eukaryota; kingdom Metazoa; phylum Arthropoda; class Insecta; order Coleoptera; family Tenebrionidae; genus Asbolus; species Asbolus verrucosus. Next base: position 7,420 of record QDEB01076569.1, read on the forward strand.
CAAGATTAAAGCAGCTCAATTAGTTACTTATTTGTTGACTTTACGAGATCATCTAATGAAGAAGATTCTTCAAGAATATAACGAAACTACCCAGAGACAATATAATAAATTCAAAACCATAAGTGATATGGAGTTAATATCTAACACTTTACATTATAGCAGAATTAAAGACTGAGTTTACAGTGTGTATTTAACAAATATATATAATTATAGAAATATTAATTTGACCACATTTTATTTTTTATATTGTCGATAATGAGAGTCCTTCCAAGAAAGTTCTCAAACTAAGATTAAGCTGCAGGGTATCAATAAATTTAAGCTATCCTGTAAACATAAAACTAAGATCAATTCTAGATAACATTGTTCCTGAGGTAATTATGTAAATGTAAAAAGGTTTACTTATCTGAGGTCAGAGTCAATTCTAATTCTACAAATTGCACACATTTTTCATTTTCATTACAGAAATTTTGAATAAAAGCACATGAGTTGGTCATCATTTCATTGCATAACTTTAGCCTAAAATCAGTCAGATAGAGCATCTTTGCGTGGAGGATCTGAGGTTATGTTTTATATTTACAGACAGATTATTGATTAAACTTGGAATTTTGGCTTTTAATTACTTTATAATAATGAATTGGTTTATTCAAATATAAATTCAAGTATAAACAAAACATTCATCATTCAAACAGAAAAGTTAAAACAATTTTAAGAATATAACACATCTTACATAGTTTCAAAAATGAATGACGTCAGATCATTGTGACAACGGTAAATTAAAACATGGATAAAACAAAATTCCCTAGATTATTTTGGATATAGGCTATATGTAATCAAAATCTATTAACATGGTCCAATCTAAGATTTGATATTTGTTTTTGTCCATCCAGCCTAGAATGAACGTATACCGTAACTTTAGTTTCGGTTATAACACGCGGTACTGTCATTGTGAAAGTCGATTTAGATGGTAATGATGGTACAGAATCATTCACATTTTACAACGCATTTTGCCTCAATAATACAATTTTTACGAAGTAATGAAACTACTATATGCAGTGAGGGCCAAATTTCTATCACCTCTTTGNNAAACCTTAGGAAGTCGTTAGATCGATGTTTAAAAACTAAAAAATCATGCTTTTGAAAAATTCCAACAAGAAGCATGGCATCAGATGATACCTATGTCTGTAATCGATAAATTTATTGACTCTATGCACAGAAGAAGGTGTCAATCGGTTATGAAGGCGAAGGGCTTTGCAACAAAGTATTAATGTTTTTTAACAAATATAATTTTTTAAATTATGAATACGTTTTTCTTTTATTTCCGCAAAATAAACTGGTCAATAGCAATCTAATGATTTTAGAAATTTTTCTTTTTTTTAAAATTTTATTATTACATTAGTAACACGGTTTTGTTCATTTAAAAATATAAATAATCTATGCCATTCAACACGTTTACAAAGCATTTACACAAAATTAGCTTTGCAAAATTGTGATATTGCGAAAAATCCAAAAAGTGAGAAAATATTGGCCGCTACTGTAGGTCTGTTCCGGACAATTTTAGGACGATATTGCTCTGTTTTTAAGGTATATTAAAAAAAAAAGTTAAAATTTTAAAGACTACCTTGTTTTTAAAGTATATTAAAAAAGTTAAAATTTCAAGGTATTTCGGCCTGTTTTTTAAGTTTGTATTATATGTATCTGAGGTAACAATTTTCGGGTTCTAAAGAGGCACATCTTACTGCAATTTCGTCTTCTTTAGCTCTTCAGTGAAAACAGCATGTAAGACTTGACATTTGTCACCCAATTTACTACATCGCACGGTATGTTGATTTTTATGGGATATACACCCAAGATGAGAGATGTATGTATGTATTGTATATCTTGTTATAGTGTATGTACTGTATAAAAAGGAGAATGAGTCTTGGATAATAATTTTACTATAGTCATTAGAGGTAACTTGTAAAATGTTTAATAAAACCAATTAATTTTAGAAATAGAGGTGTTGGTATGAAACGAATGATACACTTTTTTTTTGGTTTTAGTCTCTTATAAAAATAATTTTGCAACTTGCGAGAATTAAAAAAAAAACAATGCCACTGACAGTAATAACATATTTATAATAATCATTTGTATTTTTTTGAATTTTTTTTTTATAAAAGTCACCATTAATCGTCACAAAGTGTTAAATGAAAAGAGCAGTAAATATGTCCCTTTAAGCATAAATGCAATAAAATAAAAAACCTATAAATTCGTGTCGATTAAATTTTGGATTCTCATTTTTGAATAAAATATGAAATTGAATTATTTAAATGGTATTATCGAACCATCTACTCTTCTTATACGTTATAAAATTATTTAACCAAGAATCTAAACTCAAAAATTAATTGTATTCAACATTTTTCTACCAAAGCTGTACTACAATGATTACACAACATTTCTTTTGGATTATTTTTAACTTACAAATGCTATTAAAAAAAATCGGTAAAATGCAATTAGGTGGGACTTTGATTCGCCAGCAGCGAGGGGGAAGTCGGCTGTGCCCGACCTTAATTAAGCTTAGATTACATAATTAAAAAAAAGAAATTTTTTGTGAAATGGAAATCTACAAATATACACAACAGTGTTTTATTGTCTGCACTACATAAATATATAGATATAAAAATAATAATTTAAAAGTTATGGCTCTTACTTATTACCAATAAGTCAAAATAAGGCAAAACCTGATAGACTGACAAGAATAAAATCACATACAAGTTAATTGAATTGAAAAATTTACATCTGATAACCTCGCAGGTAAACAATTTTTTGCAGTTTTTCCAGTTCTTTTTTGAGCGTGTCTGTGAGGTACCTGAGGTGGCAATTTTCGCGTTCCAGAAAGGCACATCTTATCGCGATTTCATCTTCTTTCGCTCTTCTCGCATCGCGCGATCGCTTTGCGGCTTCGTTATTTTTCCTTCTCTTCTCCCAATATGTAGGATCTTCATTTTTATTTTGTACACCGTGCGATATCCTTCTCATGTTTTTGTTGGTGCCGTTATCGGTGCTACGCACTTGTGACATAATTTTATTTCTGAATTCTGTGAATGCTTCTGAAGGATCTTTCTTTAATAACATTTCACTGCTTACTAATCCTTGGGCTAAAGTGAGAGGGTCCTTGATGTATGCTTTAAACGGTCGACAGACTTTTGTTTTTGTGGAAATTTCTGAATTTTCCGAATCACTGTTAGACACGGGACTGTATTGGCATGTGGCTGAATCGACATAAACTGTGGGGCGTTTTGCGGGGCTATAATAATCAGGGCTTGGGGGCCTTTTCCGTATGCATAAATCGAGGACTTCTTGATCTGGAGGAGGTTCACATGAATTAGAGATTTCCATCGCTGTATCTAATTATATATAAAAAAAAATATTGCAGAGGGTTGTATAATTTGAATGTGTTTACTTACACAAAGTGTTGGTGGAATGACTAGAAAACTGGTAACGAGAAGCACTGTTGTTGATTTGAAAATAAGTTGACGATAGCAGTGTGCAGAATTTATAAGTACCTTCGGGCGTATAGCCATTTGACCAATGAAGACTCTTTTCCAAATTTGAGTTAACCCCCACTCCTAGGAATTGCATGGTCAAGGTTGCGAAGGTATTGCCATTTTGAATGGAGGGGTAAAATGCATCTTGCGCGGCTTTTTGCAATATTTTTACATCATAAATAACTGATTACGATATCAGGGATGATATTTACGGCATTTACCCTGACAAATATTATATCCATGTGCACTTTGCGTAATGACCAAACATTAATTACGATCGCAAATATTTATCAACAATACAGCTAATTATTCTCTTGAAGAAGGATTATCAAGTTTCTGGAAGGGTTTTGTTAAAGAGAAACTTTCACCGTTGCCAAAATTTGCATAAAATCTGGGTGGACTTCTTCATGATTTACGACAGTTGCCGTTACAGTCGTAAAACCGAAGGGGGTAAAACACGTAAATTCGGTCAAAATTGGCAAATCTATGTCAACCCTTCGTCATTGTGACTCACCCACTTTTAGCCACCCTCGCCTACACAAATAAATACAAAATAGGAAGATATTGAAAATGTTCCAACCCTTCCGCTTCCGCAAATCTCGACATGTGCGCTCACATGTGGACGATCTCGGGGCTTTTATCAAAATTTTTGCAATTTGGCACCTTGCGAATAACGGAAATGTAAATGCGGGCAAACTTTCCAACTGTTTATTTTACGATCGAACGGTAAAAAGGGCCACCGAGCTTTTTAAAATTCGGCCCAGTTTTACGGCGTGTTTTCTATTTTATTACGTTGACGGGAATAGTCGTAATTAAAAAACTATTAAGAGTACCCACTGAAAACAATAACAATTAGTTAATTGACGCAAAATTTGAAAGTATATTAAAATTTCAAGGTGTGTATTGCGTAACAGCCAGCAGAACATTCAGATCTCGATCTTATTGAAAAAAAATTAATTTTCTGGCGAAATTAGTTTAATTAAAAGCTGTATTGAGTCTCTGGTGCTGACGCAATTTATGCTGGCTCGAATATAAAAGAACAATAACCAGTACGGTAATGAAAAGCAATATTTTGTTGAAAAATTAATTTATGGTTAGGTTAATTAATTTATTGACCTGTAAATTGTATCGGCTAATAAATCTTCGCAGCGTGTATATACGTTAAACAATATTTCATTCTAACTAAAAATCACGAATTTATTCATTTTGGAATCAATACACGTAACGGTTGCGTGTTGACGTAAATGTTAACATTACCCAAGTTTCTTTGCGTTATAAAGGAAGGAGATGTTGATGAGAATTATTTACGTTTTTAAATAATACTAAGTATAATCATGTGACGTCATTATTCTTCTTGTAATCTTTCGATAGGGTTTCTATAACTCTAAGTGGTATAAGTTATTAAACACTTTAAGTGATGTCGGAGGTTCCTTAATATCTCTCTGATGACTCCACCAAGTTAGTTGAAAAGAGATAATTTCTAATACAGAGAAACTGTTTTCGGAGGGTTCAGCCATAATATAAATTATTGTTGTTAGCAGAGAGTTCGTGTGTCTAACAATAAGTAAATAGTGTTTGTTAAATTAATTGCGATCGATCTTTCTCTACTCGTGCATTTAAGGCAAATAAAATAAAAATAAAATAATTTGAGAAATATGTGCAGTAATACTCACAATGTTCCATTTATTCTATCATTTTCGTTAGGTGGTTACTATTTGCAAAAAAAATTCATAACATTAGGAATACGACAAAATGAAATGGCTGATAAAGATATATCAAATAATAATGCCTGAAAATAAAGACGTAATGAAGTTTGGTTCTTCATTGTCTAGTGACTTAAATTTTATCAAGATTATCATTATGAATATTGTTATTAGTCTATTTATCATGGAAAGCTGGAAATTTATCAGACTATTCAAAAAAATTCAGCGTTTAATCGGTCTTCAATTTTTCCAACAGGACTTTTAAAGTAATGTCAGAGGAATTAGTTTTCTTGTATACATTTTTACATCACACAACTTTATTATTATATCAATACGCAATAATAATAAAATAACATTTTTAACAAAAAAGGTGCCTTTTATTTAAGCTATACTACGGTCGCTGTTAGTACATCTTAACCCTGCCCACATTTTAAACCAATTGAAGGGATATTGATTAGCCGATGTACAGTGTAGCACTAAATTAGACACCGACGGACAGAAAATTTTTCAGTCAAATTAACGGAACTGCAATTGTTACGCTTTTAAAAATAAAAAGGGATAATTTCATCTTATTGTCAGTGCTTTATTTCTTATTGTGTTTTTGTGTAAATGTCAAATTTTTACACGATTTAATGTTGTATGTAAATTGTACTTTAACCTGCTTGACTGGATATTTTCAAATATCCATTTTATTAAATAATTCTCAATAATATTATAGATATCAGCTGACAGAAAATTTTTAACCGTGCAACACGTGGAAACCAGCACGCAAAGCAAAGTGAAGAAATTTAATTGCGGTGAAAAACCGCATGTATTTTTAAGGGAATCCTTTAGCAATACTTTCAAAAAAGCAAAAAAAGGAAAGTTTTACATTGATTGTATGAAACTTTTATAAGTGCAGATATTCTACTGTCCAAATCGGGAAATCGACAGCTGAAATCATTTTTGGAAAAACACGTAAAGAAGCAAGTGCGAGAAGAAAGTACACTAAGAAAAAACTTTATAGATTGCGTTTATGCCCACAGGAAAGAAGAAATTGGGAACGAAATAGGTGACAATTTAATTTATTTTTACGTAGACGAAACCACTGATGTTTGTGGCCAATATATTGCAGATTTATTAGACGGGACTTCATCGGTTGATAAACCAAGTAAGTCTTGTTTAATCAGTACAAAACAGTTACACAAGACGAATAATTTAACTATTTCACATTTCATTAACGATAGCTTAACAATTTTTTTTTACCAGATGTAGTACCAAATAATAAAATATTATTAATTATTTTTAACGCGGCTACGTTTATGTGCAAAGCTTCAAAAATTTTGAATTTTTTTTTTCCAAATTTGATACATGTAACATGCTTAGCTCATGGTTTAGAGTGGGCGAGGAAGTTACAAACTAATTTCTACTTGTAAGAGTTAGCGCATAATGTTAAAAACATTTTTGTTAAAGAGCTACTCAGGGTTCAGTTCTATAAAGAAAAGTTTCCGAATTTAGCATTACCCCCACAACATTACAAGCTGGGCCATTTGGTTGAAAGAAGTTATGTTTTCTGCTGAAAATTATAATTCTATAAAAAATTTTACTTTCTGAAAAAGTCAGAAATTATTTAATAATCCACTATTGTCATGTCAATTACATTAGATAATTTAGAAAAATATTTAATAATACGCTGCCTTAAAAATTAGATTAAATGTTTATGTTTATAATGTATGATTACATATTTGTGCATATTTTAACAAATTTTTGTGCATATATGTGAGCATATTTTTTCTACTTTCTCGTGCACGTAATTCGAACTTCAGTTATGATATTATTGCAATGGTCCCATTAAAGTTCTACTTGACTAAACTGCTAAAACTTAATTTTCTCTGTTTTTAAGCTTATTTCAACAGTAAATATATCTTTTCATGGTTCAAATAATCCTAAATTTCGATTTTTTTTTTAAATTTTATAAAAATAATAGCTTATGTAATTTTTCTGCTATTATTTTTGCTTTTATATAATCTTAAACTCATTATTTTAAAGAGTTACAAACGGGGGGACAAAGAATGTGCCTTGCAGATGCCAGCAACAACATTTAGGTTAAATTTAACGGCTTGAAGAGGAAGAACTTAAGTGTTGGTTAACATTTATGTTTTTCCACATTCCTGACTTTTTAAGTAACATGACATTAAATAATTCTTAATATTTCTTTGTCTTTTATCGCCTGTACTTACTTGGTTTTTTAGCTTTGTCATTTAATATTAAAAATTAAATCTTTTAAAAATTATTAGCTTTTTTACTATTAATAATATTTAACTTTAAATTTAAATTTAAAACGTTAATCACCCGACATTTGGCCGCTTTCCTCTACACATTTCCAATGAACATTATTTTAACAATAAATACCCATATTGTAAATATTTATTCAATTAATAATAAATTCTTTTTTTTAACGTTCAAGAAAAATAACTTCTATTAAGTAAATAACAGAAAGCTTTGATTTAATTCCTGTTTAAAACAAGTTTATGTAAAATCCTGACAAAATTTTTTTTCGAACTAGGTATGTATATTTTTGGAGTAAACAGTTGAATGTGCAAATATATACCGCACACTTTCTATTTAAAACTTTATCTTCTTCTTCTCCTACAAGGGGGGTAGGTAAGTTTGAAAGGTCAAAAAAATTACCGAAATATGTACTTAACGACACACAAGTCAACGAAAAAAATGTTAAAATTTAAAGAAAACGCCTTTTTTTAGCGATTTAAAAAAGTGCAGGGTGTAAAATGAGGAAGTGTGGATTAATCAGCAACTTTAAGAGATATTTTTTTTTCAAATCTGACGTAATATACTATCACTGACAGATTTTTTTCTATTGTGTTTTTCGAAATTCGTTTTTAATCATTACGTTCTTGTGTACTTTGGGTCACTAAAGTTTCCTGCAATTTTAAATCATTTCCTAAATGCTAACTTATTCTTAGCACTAAAAATTGTGCAATGGAAAAATTGTTTGGTTTTTTATTCAACTGATATTTAAAATGAGTGAACTAAATACGTGTTACAGGAGAGTTACAATAATTTGTGAAATCAAAAAATGTGGCATGACTTTCTGAACTGTCAGCTGCTTGTTTTGATTAAAAGGTGGCAACGTTATATAAAAAAGTTAAAAATGTATGAAGCTTTCTAAGAGAAACCGTCACTTGTCTCATTTCGGTCCCTGCTTAGCTTTAGCTTGGCTTTATTGCGGCAATAAATCCCAGACGGCACTTGCAAAAAACACGGTCATAGAACAAGAAAAAGTGAAAAATGCTCGAGTCTTTTATTCGCAAACAAAATCTTCAGGCGGTCGGATATAACTGTAAATGGTCAACCGGGAAGCAAAACTATCGAGTGCCAGGTGCCACGCGCTGAAGGGTTGCTCTCCCACGCATTTCCCATAATACGATGTCAACACTATCGCTTAGCTTTTTTCTCACCCCGAAGACACCCCTCAATTATTTCCCAATCAAACCGCCAACTTTGATCGATGGTATGATCAAAAATTGATAATTACAAGCGCGCAACTTCTTGGGGTGGACGTCTTTTACCTACTTGTCACTTGTCATCGTTGGCTTGCCTTTACAAATAGACGCATTATTGAAGGGTTTTTGACATGAATACACTAAAACTAGCCTTTACTTACTCCCTTTGTAAGAATTATGATGGATGTCTCTGTCAGAATCCCAGGAATAACTGTATACACAGATATTTTAATCTCTATTGCAAATACACTGAAAGCGCTTGACCTATATAGAAAACATCTGCCGCAACGGAAGGGTTTAGGTGATTTTTTGCAAAAATATCACGGATCCCGACGAAAAACGGTACATTCGAACGGACCGTTTATTAGGGGCTATAAAATTTTACCTAACTTCGGTAGCTGAGGACAAACCGCAAAGGGTATTTTGTTGGAAATTGCACACGAACCGTTGCTTTCAGACGAATGACTTGAATATTCAGAATCATTTTAGCATACACTTTAATAAAACATAACGATTCAGCATTTCATTGCTACAGATAATGTTTTTAATCTTTCATTTTTTAATTACGTGGCCTAGATCGTATTTGCCTCTGACACATTTTAATTTCACACCCGGACAATCCTGCACTCGGCCCACTCGGCATAAGACAATGTTGTGTTCTTGCAAATTATGACCGATGCCGGGTATGTATGCCACCATTTCCTTCCCGTTGGATAATCGAACCAGGACGCATTTCCTGTTGGCCGAATTCGGCTTCTTCGGCTTTTTGATTAGCGTTTTTAAGACGACTCCTTTCATGAATGGGTTACCATCTAGTGGTCGGCGGGGCTTCCTCTTTTTCATATGGGGCCCGGTTCTGTGCATTCTATATAACGATATGCCCCGTTCTGAAACAAAAAGTTGAATCGTAATATAGGACTCCTGTTTTCACGTTCAATCTCATTAATCAAGGGCCAATTTTTAATTTTGGAAAATAAGTCCGGCAATCAACATACACCACAACACATACACAATATACAATCTACACTACAAAAACAGCTTATAACGAGTGACATTTGGACACATTTTTTGGAACAATAAGAGTAATAGGTAAAAGGCATTTTTTTAAAATTTATAAGTAATTCGAATAATGCCTTTTTCGACAAAATATGTGTAAAAACATAGTTTTATTTGTGTAACTAAGTGTGAGATAATCTTTCATGTTTCACTGTTATAAGCAATCTTTTTATTACATAACAATCGAGATATAACTGATTTTATTGGTGGTAAACATAATGTAACCAAAATTATCGAAGACTATCCTTTTCTTTACTCTTTTGGTATTGTAATTTTACAAAGTTTCTTGATCTGTGTGTAAGAAATAAAATAAAATAAAATCAATATTCGAAAGCAAAATGTTCATGATTATGATGTGAAGGCAAAAATGATAAATATTTTGAAGTAACACTTTTGCAAGGGGGTTATACTGAAATTTGACATTTCAAATTATGCGGGATTAATTTTCGATACTGTATACTGAAGAAGGTTATATTTATGCAGTTTCACAAGTCGAAGCTTTTCATTGGCCGCGCGCTTTGCATTATATATTTTTTTAAAAATCATAATTGAATTCGTTATCTGTTGCAGCTGAACGAGAGTGACACATTATCTCCAAACTAGTCAAATGTAATAAGCACAATCCGGAAGATTACGATCTGAACACACCACCAAGCATTATGGTCACGGCTGACCGTTGCAGGGACGGACTCGGTTTGTTCTTATTGGAGCGTTAATTTAAA
>QDEB01076634.1:0-41074 GCA_004193795.1 Asbolus verrucosus
GGGTCCATATGATTGAGCCATAGTCCACAATGGATCTCACAAAAGAATTATATAAAATTAAGAGAGGTCGAGAACTTTCAAATTCTTTGGTTAGACGTACTATAAAGTCTCTTAATCTTTTAATACACACGTATGAAATCTAGATGGGCTAAAGGTAAGACACACTATTTAAAAAAAAATTAAACTCAGTTCTGTAACAAATGTACTAGCATTCGTATGGTGTAACCACAAAAAAAAAATTAACAAAAATTGCGAAGGTACCGTGAAAGTAAGAAGTAAAAAGATTATTAAAAAAATTATAGCAGTACAACTTCTATTCTCTCTCGATTTGTTGGTTGGTGTTAGGATTGCCAAATTTTGTACAGAAAATAAATGACAACATTGCAAACTCTAGGTACTGATCAACTAACAGAAACGGTCCAACTTTTTTAATTATAAAATAAAAAAATGCCAAAATATATATTAAAAACAAACAAAAATGTAAGCAATAACATTCTGTATTATACCGAGTATACAGAACAGTTGGCGGGGTAATTAAAAATTGTAACAAAAAGCACAACTGAGTGTCAAAGGCCAAAGGTTCATATAATTAAATAAAGAGCTGTTGGCAACTAGCTTGCGTTATTAAAAGTTAGTAAAAAAAAAAAAGATTCAATTTCGTGCAATTTTCAAAAGACGTGATTCTGTCGATTTTCTTTCCGACTGCAAGAAAAGACTGGACAATCGACGAACCGCAATCTTTTTATTAACAAAAATAAAGTTCAAATTTGATATAAACAATGATGAATTGGAGTACACCTGGTCAGGCGCGTATTTAAAGCGGCGTTGCCACGCTCAGAACGGGAGTATTGATCCACAAAGCTTAGCCCTCGCACAGAACGTGGAACGGAATTGGGCATACTCACATAATCATGGAAGGCTTTCGCTTCAGAAGAGTGTTCACAGGTATCTCTCCTTTCTGGAGCGGCACAATAAAGATCCCAAAATACGCTAAAAATATCCACTTGAAAATCACCATACAACAATTACATTCAACGCTCTTACCACCACCATGAATGTAAAAATCCTGGAGGTTCTCCCAACGTTATGTTCTTCTCCCATCGTATCTATAATTGACCCACGTAAAAACTGATTAAATGCCGTCGCGGCTAACTCACCTCAGAAAGAAACGTTTGTGCTGCCTTTTGTGCACCAACGTGAAGCAAGTACTCATATACGTATAATGCCAACCTGCACATTGTTCATAACAATTAATCACAAATTGTGTAAAAGTCACATTATTGTTGTATATTATTTTGTTGTTACTACTCTTTTCCCCGATTTGTTATGGATTATTGGCGAAATAATGGTGTATCGGACAAAAAAAGTAATTATGTAATGAGTGAGATCTGTTATTAAAAATAAAATTGTGAGTAAAAGCTATAACGGCAACTAAAAACAATCGTACGATCTATCGCCACGTGGGTACTTTATTTTGGATGTAAATTGCGTTTGTGAAGGCGAAATATAGGCCAATCACTAATTCTGGAAGAGCAGGAGGGCATTCGACATGGAAATTATCCGAGAGGAATGATTTTGGGCGAATAATATTGTGTGGACTTACTTTTCTCGTGCTTGTGCATCGGACGGCACTGTTGATCCCTTTCCTTTAGCATACATTTTTCAAAATACAAAGGAACACAAGAACTAACTTTAACCTACATACAATTAAATATATTCCTACTTAAAAATTAACTATTTGAGCGAACACGCTGGTTCTATATGACGAGAGATCCAGTTCATTGTAAATCCGGCGGGTTTAACTTTACCACGGCCAGATTAAATCTTCAATATTTTCATAATTACGAAATAACAATCGCTACTTCACAATAAACGCGCACATCGAAAACAACAATATACACATCAAATTCTTTCGACGCCGCACTCAAAATTCTCACTCAGATGTTCCCAAATGCGCATGCGCAGCCCTATTGTGTCCTACGTTGCCGTTACGCGTTCCATAATAAAACGACTCCACTTCTCGATTTCCAGATGTAAAACTAATAATTATCGGCTTTAGCGGGGACCGTTGCGTACGGCGTTATTTCGGATTTGAGTTTTTACCAAAATAAATGTTTACGACGCAAAAATAAATGTGCAGTTTGTTACGATTTAGGAATAATTGGGACTATACGAGCGATTCTGGCAACCGTGCGATTTCGCTGTTTTTGTACTCATGTCCGGCGACTGCGCATAAGGAGGCGGGACTACCGTACAATGCCACTAAATGCACACTAAAAATACTGGAAAATCAGATGCCAACAGTCAACGGGATGGTACGCACATTCGGTGCCATTAAAACCGGGATAATTGTTTTTATCAATATGTAATTGTCGGGTTGTTGCAGCTCAACGGAATTGTTATTAACATTCATGTTCGTATCAATGGTTTTGCATTCCGAAGCGTGGGCGGCAACTTTCAAAAATTTTATTTGGGGCCCATTTCACATAATTCGTTTTACCTACCGCCTTATTTATAAGAACCCGTATTTTTTCGCATTTCCATTGAAATTTGAGATAAAACGCCACTGACACGTTGTAGGGGAAGGATGTGTAAAGTGACATACTTTTCGAAATAAATTTTTGACTTGAAAACAGTTAACTTATAAAACAATTTGGGATAGGAGTTTCAAAATATATTCCAAAACAAATTCAAAGTTTTAGCAGAAAGTAAATCCGCCACAGAATTCTGGCGTGTCATTTTACATATAGAGTTCACATGTGTGTCTTTTATTTTTTGGACTTACACCCTCACATTCCTTGTGAGCGAAGCTCACTTTCTTTTTCGCTTTTTCTCTGTCTCTTTTAGAATTTTTCCCCTTTTTTCTGGCGTTTTAATTTTATTAAGGGACTTGATTTGATTTTTCACTTTGATTGTAGAGACAGTAATTGTATCTCATTTTACACAAAACACCAACCAAAATAAAATGGGTTGGTTGCTTACCAACTACTACTAGAAAGTTAACTCGTACATGAACTGATAATATCATTCATATGACAAGAAAGAAAATGTTTACTCACCTGATTTTCGAAAAAACGTCATAAAATCAAATCCTTTGAACTAACGCTTAGGCCATTTCGTGCCTATGCAGGGTTGGTAATTGGCGAGTTTTTAAAACTCATGAAATACAGACTATGTCATTCTACCAACTATGTAATTTTACAAATCCTTCCCCTAATAGTTTTGATAGTTATTTAATTGTTTGATTTAGATAAATAAATGATGATGAGAAAAATGTTACTGTAGTTAATAAAACTGTGAACACGATTTCTGAGATAATGGGTGGGTAATTTTTCATCTAGATTAGACCAAATTCCTACTTTTCTTCTAGATTGCCTAACTGTTTTCGTTAAACCCTCGAACTTTGTCCTGTAAGTGAAGTTGTTTCTGTTGACCAAATATTTATATGTAATAATAATAATAATAATAATAATAATAATAATATATATTGGCTATAGTGCCCAAATGGACACCGATGAATAACGTCCAAGTGATAATTATAATGAGACGAGACGACTCCATTAAAATTATATCATCACTTGATAGCAATCTCCGGACATTCGGCTTAAGGGTGCTAGCTAATGGTGGAGGGTCAAGTGGATCAATAATAAAATAATTTAGCCGTACATATGATGTTGCAACCATATAAAATATCTATAAAATGCATATAATAGGAATCTAATATAGATTTCCACTTAAATTAGTTACTTTGTTGCTTAAGTTGTTATTTTTGTAAGGAATACATTAATATCAATATCTCGGCATTAAATTTAACATTATTTCTTAACCATTTACAAATTTGAAAAATAGTGATGGTATTCTATACATTTTATCTAAATTTCAGCACAATCAGTACACATCACAGCACATTATGTACAATACAATCAGCTTGCTTTTTATATGCTTAGTGCGTGTCGCATCACAATGTTATGTATCTATAATATAATGAGAGTACAGTTAAAGTTTAAAAATAATAATAATAATAAAAAAGCTAAGCAAAAGTAAAAAAATAACACAAATAAAAGAAGACAGTTATGACAATGGATTAGAGAAAAATTTTATATTTTCTCTCTGCTACTTTTCGCTAAAAATATTTTGATTTACCTTTACAATGCACCATTTAATGCTGACAAGGACAAAAACTGTGATATGAATCTTGTACTTAGTGATGATTTTGTTTACTTATAATAGCGTATACTTAAAAACTTAATTGCGTATTTTTTGTACAATATTTGTTTATTTATGAAAATACTCATTTGCCCAAACTGCAGAGTCCCCCCTCTGAAAGAGATATCGGAATGGGGGGACAGAGGAGACATGTTTTGAATCATAATTAAAAAAAAAAAAAATGTTAGAATTTCTTTAAGTGCATTACATTAAAAATCTTTCAATTCTACAAGCAATTCAAGCTATGTGAGTCAAGTTGTTGTTTGTATAAATTATACAGACTCGTTAGCCGGTTTTACGTTATAAACTGATTTTATTCTACTGAAACAAGGTTTATATACTTAGCTCTACTTTTAATTTTGTTCCCATCTATATTTTGTATGGAAACGGCCAGCAGCCGCTACAAAAGATGTAGTTTTGCAAAGAAAATACGGAAAAGTAAGCTATTAGTTTAGACTACCAGTTCAAAATTAAAAAGAAATTCTCAATATTCTTTCTCATAACAACTATCTTACTCAATTTAATTTAGAAAAAACCCAGGATTGGTCAATGATTATTATTCAGAAATTAAGAATTATTGACAAATTTTATTGAACAGAAATTGTTGTATACGGTTTCATTAAGTCATGTACCTTCATTATTTATTTTCAAAATGCAAAATGTACGTATACTAAAATTTCAAATATTTAAAAGAAGATCATGACTTTTGTAGATCATGTTTGTTTCTTGTTTGATTACCTTGTTTAAACATTTTAAGATAAACATTTATCAGAGTAAGATACTCCTGTAATATCGAAATATCGTATTATGAGTACAAATAACAATAAAAATTGAAATATAGCTTATATACCAATAAATAATTTTTGGGTTTAAAATGCGAAAGGGTTTTTTAATTTTCGGATAGCACTAGGGTACTAGTAAAACTTGTGTACTGCGCATCATGCGCATGCATCAATGACGATGAATGGCTACGCAAACGACTTTCAATAGTCCTCTAGTGCTAGTGTCAACAGCTGGGTTGTGTACATTATCCTTGTTAGATTTTGTTGTGTTGGGTGTTGTCTTGCTTAATTTATGATTGGAAAACCTGCTGTATGTATTTTATACATGTTGTAAAATAAATTTTCGATTTTCGCACTTTCTGATGTTTTATTTTAATCGTTATTTGACTGCACTTATTCATTTTATTTATTTAAGTAATCGTTTTTAATGCATGATTGGGAAGTATTTTAATTGTTTCAAGTATCTGCCTATTTGCAATTCCTTATGTAATACCTCTCTTACAGTAATTAATTACAATGGTATATTTTGTCCTTCATCGAAGGTGGAATAATGATGATTATTATTGATTTTTCTGTAAAAATTAACTAATCTGTTAAGTATTATTTAAAAGCTTTATACTGTACCCTTTAAATAATATTGCTCTAATATGGCCGTGTTGTTAGTTTGACAACCTTAAATATTTGCATTACCTAATTGAGTGGAAGACAATAGTGAAGAATCCAACCAATAATATGTCTTAAGGAGTGTTTATGCTTATTTATTATCCGATTTAAATGAAATGTGGTAGTCACTAAATCCATATGTCATCCTGATTTAATTGTTTTACCAGAAATGATTTCTTAAATAATGGTAAGGAGTAAAGGTAAAGGAGCACACCCTTGTGGTGGATCTTATACGTACGGCGATTTATATTCCTCCATCACTTGTGAGTGGCATTGAAACTGGACCCTGTAATAATCTTATTGTTATTTCAATTATTGCAATTAAGTACTCATAGTGTATTCTGCTGTCGAAATTGTTAAAAAAAAATCCATAATAACAGTCCATCATCGATATAAAGAAAAGTATATGCAGGTATTGTATTACTCAGGAGAATACAGAAGTGAAATAGGTTCATTTAGATATTTTTGCAATTGGGAAAATGCTACCATAACTACAACGAAGAAGCCAATTTCAATAAACAGCAGTCCCATTATTTAATATTCGCATAACAATTCTTTAAAAATGTTGTCAATAGTTTTTCAAAACCACTGAAAGAAATATGAAAATTGATTAATAATTACAAGCTTAAGCTTGGAGAGGATTAACATTAAATATTATTTGCCATATTTACGTATTTTTTACAATAATTTAGAACAAAACATGAAACCTGGTAAATTTGCGACTTACATATTTCTGCATATTTCACATTCTGAAATGTCACCCACATCACATAAACCATCAAGAAATAGCGTGAAAATTCATAATAGTATTGTCATTTGGTTATAAATAAAAGGCAAAAATCACCTTACCACCTTCTATAAGACCATACTTCATCACGTGATCTGTTTAAAATGTTTGTTAATAACCTTAAGTGAATCATGTAAATCGTGTTTCCATTGTCTTAAGATCTTATAATGAAGCTTAATGATAATGATTATAAGTACACGTTTAATTGATTCCAGATACAGAATAACTGTTTACTTACTGGATTTAGTCAAATAAGGAGTGTTCTATTTTTTACATTCTCCTCTCTGATATTTTTTAAATGAAGTACTTGAAAACTTCAAGCATTTTGTTTTCCTTACCTACTTACTTTTTCAAGTGTAGTTCACTTTTATGTATATTGCCCACGCAGTCAGTGGTTGGGGTGGCAAAAAATAAATGGGCACACGAAAACATCCATTAAAAGTACATAAAACGCAGCCATAAAGTAAAATTTATTCAATAAAGGAACGTTTTCCTGATTTTCGAAAAGTGGGGGTATGCTATGTCTCCTCATTTGAGATACTGTACACAGTGTATTCCATTATGTAAGAATTCTTCAAATGTTTTCTATTTTTTGTGGAAATTTGTATTCAAAAATGTGAAAATATACTATTTTCTAGTTCCCATTAGAATAGATACCTAAGTATACCAATAGTCCAAGAGATCAGTCCATGTATTTTGTAATCATGCTTGATTACAATTATTACAATAAGTTTGCTCTTTTTAATTTTTAATTCGCTGTTGTTATTTATGTAATTATTATTTAATTGTTTGCTACGTAAATATCTATCTGAAATATTATGTAATTTTACTATGAAAAGTTGCTTACAAGATGATGATCATAGCCAAAATTTAAAAAATGAAAAGTGGATGAGATGAGAAAAGTCCCAAGTGTGTACTGAAAAATAAACTTATTAAAAAATGCCTTGTTAATACAGTGCTGATGACAAGGACAATTCAAACCGATTTTGCTCACTTGCCAGGACTAGTGTACTAGTTTGTGGTTTTACTTATTCGACTCCAAATAATTGAAACATTTGAGAAAAGCTTTTAAAAAATGTTGGTTCCTCTGATGTTGTCGTTGTTCTACTTAATTTCGGTAGGACTGAACCGATTTTGACGAAATTTGATTACGTACACTGCCATCACGTCAAATGTCTGATCTGATCTTGTTTCTTCAATTTTTTTACAGAAAAATAAGTGCTTACGAGTTGTTAAAAATTATGAATGACCCGTTAAAGCATTTTGATTCTGTTTACCCACAACCATCAATTTTTTAATGCCATTTAAATACACTTTTGCAGGGGGCGAATCTTTCGGATGTTACGTCTGTGTGATAACTAGTTTTATTTATCATTTTCCTCAACGGTATAATTAAAATTATTATTATAATTGTTAATACGTCACATATAACGCATAGTAATTTGTTTTAGGATGTGTCGTGCAAATCACCATATTTAACCTTATACTACTTTATATTAATGCTGTTTTCTAGTTTTACATTAAAAATAGAAGTGAATAGTTAAAACAAATAGGTATGTTAAAGTATACAGAGATCGAACTGTGTCCTATAAATTTCAAATACTCACGTGTTCAAAGAGTGAACAACTGAAAGGTGGTTACCTTTAGAGCTAACGTTGCTACCATATCTATATATACCCATATACACTTAAAATTTATATTTATATTTACATTCTAGATGATAAATTTTAGCTTCCACAATTTAAATGTTAATATCAGTATTTATCGACTGTAAAACAAATTATATTTAAGGAAATTATAACTGTTAAATCGTGGTATTATGTAAAATTCTTTGTTTATTTTAACATATTAGTAAAGTTTAAAATTTTCTTGGTCACATTGCCTACTTTCATTGTGTCGATTGGATTGTATCACGCCATGGCCACGTGCATTTCACAAACACACGGCGTAAACAACCGCATCCGTAATATATTTGAACACACTCTCGAACTTCGTAGTCTTTCTTCTCATTTTCTTGGAAGTCAGAAAAGATTGTGCGTGCGTGTACAGCTTAACATTTATCATTATGTTAACAGAAACCAATCTGCAAAAGTTCGATTCTGCACATCAAAGGTACTTTTTTATTTCAATAACTGTAGAAGTAATTATTGGACTAGTGTATTTTTTTAAATTCAAAAAAAAATACAAATTTAAATTTAAAGAAGTAGTGATTTTTAATTAGCCGAGAATACATAACAGAAGGTGAATATATTTTTAGTTTTTATTTTTCTGATTCATATTAAATCAATTAAATTAAAAAAAAAAATTGTTACAAAAAGTTAAAAAAACATTTCGATATTGTTTATTACGTCTGTAATTTTCTGTTCAGGCTCTTCTTTGTTTGTTTTTCTTTAAACAAGCTTAAACGGTGATAAAAAAAGACTAGGTAGGCTCTTCTCGATCACATTATTTTGATAAAAATTCGACGAATTGCGATTGAAAAATTTCTTTTTGAGCGCCGCTTTTCTGAATTTTAACTGAATTTTTCGTGTAGTATTAGTGTGGAGCTTTTTTGTTTACACTTTTGATTGCTCCATCAATATTTTCCCTAGGGTTTGTGTACATGCTAATTAACTAATTAATAAATTCGTTTTTTTTTAATTGATGCGTCTCACGTATTTCATTAAAAACGGTCGAAAGACCGTGGTAATTTAAATTGACCTTGGTTTTATGCAGTTGTTGTGCACGGAAAATTTGGAATTACCGTTAATTTCTTTAATTCTAATTTTATTAAACTGCGGAGTACAACGGTTGAGGGAGGTCCAAGAGTAATTCATGTAAACTTTGTTTCAGTGCAATAAAATCAGTTTAACCCGTAAAACCGACTGCAAATCTATAAATTTTACAAGCGGTACTACTCGAATCATATAACTAGAATTAATTATAGAATTGAAACGAGATATGGGCCAATATATAACACGGTTTTCATATTTAATAGGGATAAAAGAGATTACAGTATATGTTTGTATTTGAAAACAAATACGTTACATTAATATGTTTGATGACACGTTAAATTAGTGGTTCGAATAAACATTAATGCACAAATTAAAGAAAATTATTGTTTGGTTATGGATAGGAAAGTCACACTATAGAATCAATACAAAGTGAGAATAATGACAGCAGAGAAATATTTATGAATCAAGAGAATGGGGTGATGCTTTATATATGTATATAAGCTTTATTTAAATGCAATAAAATCAATTTATCACCATAAAGTCGCCATAATTTATGCAAACAGTACAACTTGACTCACAGCTAGAATGACTTATAGAATTGAAACGGGGTATATATAGATGTCCCGGACTTTGTACAAGATTTTTATCAGAATCAATTTGTTTTAGTTTTTAAGATATAAGTACTTGAAAGTGATCGATATTTTTAAATTACTTTCAATAACATTTAGTTACATTTTTGAAATAGATAAAATTTCAACATATTATTAAAATGCACCAGTTACTAGTTCCTTTGATTTTTTACTTAATAGCATTAAGCGCACAAATTCTTTTTACATGTTATATTTTTTCGGAAGTAAAAGTCAACTTTCGTTTTTTAAAAGAATACTACATTTTTTGACGTTTTTAATAGATATTTTTATCCTCGAAACGACCGTACTGTGAAAGAGCCAGTAACGGGACTATTTTTCAAAATACACCTGTAGATCCCAATATTTGTTTTTAGTAACAATAACGAAATAAATCAATTCTATAAGTAATTCTAGCTATGTGAATCAAGTTGTATTAGTTGTATAAATTATATGGACTTGCAACCGATTTTACGCGCTAAACCGATTTTATTATATTGAAACAAGGTTTCAGTAAATCTTAAAATAGTTTTTCGTTTACTTTAATATTAAAGAGATAGCAACCGTTTTTCTATGTTTGTTCAAGAAATTAAACGAATTTAATTTTAAACCATCTCGATTATATTGCACTTTTACAACGTCCTTCCAATTCAAATTGTTAATTCATTTCTACAAATTCGGATTTGGAAATAAGCCTTTCCAAGGTAAATATTCAAACTAATTTTACAAATTTACAGTTAATTGGATAACTACCTGTGTTATTTAAAAATAAATTTAGTCTGTTTAGCACACAAAATGCAGCTGCATTTTAACAGCTACGTATTAAAAGTTGTTAGCAAAATGTTGAAAGCAAACGAAATTTTATGATGTCATGTTTTGACGGATAGTACTTAATAATTGAAGATGTTGCACATGGTGCTATTTAGAGATCACTTTACCACAGAGGAAATATTTCCTTTGATTTTACTAAATTTATACAGGAATACACAAGGTGCAATATGATATTTAAACACAGAAGATGACTCCTTGTCACCTCCCAACACGACGGATAGTATCAGTTTAAAAAAAAGAGTTGGATAACATAAAGGTGATTTCAGAGCAGCATTCGCTTGTGGTAATTGATATATGAAAATCAGTAGGTTTTTAAAAAGTATTAAAATTAATAACATAAATATTTACAATAGACAGTCTTTGATAACTTTTATTCTGCAAGATGTGTATTTACGTTATTATATATTCAATTTTTTTTATTTCAGTGCTGAATACACAATGAATAAGCTTTGTCGTCAAGTGTCGATAGAGTCACCTGCTGGAGCGAGCAGAGATTGCGTTTTTAATTTTGAAGTTCCAGTTCCTGAGGTTCCGCCAAATGGAGTTCGCATCCGTGTGGTATGCGCTGGAGCTTGCTACCGGATGAGAAATCGTTCACCATCAACTTCAAGTATATCATCAGTTCAGTCTACTGAAGAATCATATTACTCAGGCAATTATGGTATTCGTGATGGAGCACTGTTTCCGGGTTATGAAGTCTCTGGAATAATCGATGCTGTTGGGAGTAATGTAACTTCAACAAATGATATTGCTGTTAACAAGCGAGTCATACTCTACCCTTATGATGGTATTCCACATGGTTATGCTGAATATATCGTAGTACATGATTTATCTTATTTGGTTCCAATACCTGATAATTTACCATTGGGTGTCGCTGCGATGCTTCCAACTGGAGCTTTATTGGCAAAAAGTGCTGTTTTTACAGCTCATAAATATGTAGCTTCATTACTGAAGGATCGTCCACTGGACCAAATTTGTAGAATTTTGATAGTTGGTACTGGCGGTCTAGCTCTATGGGCCATCAGAACTGCTGAACATCATTTCAAAACACCAGAATATAAAGACAGAGTTCAAATAACTGTTGCGAGTCTTAAAGATGATGGGTTTAAACTCGCCAATGAATTAGAAAAGTAAAAAGTTATATTTTTTCTTACCGCAAATTATTACCTTAAATAATTTTAGTATAACTCTTGTTCAATGGAACGAAGAAGTCCATGAAAAAGTACTTATTGACAGGACCAAAGACGCTTGCAAAGGTTTAGTTGACATTGTTATTGACTTCGGTACCACATCTCGATCTTTGCATAGGTCTCTACAGTGTCTTAATACAGTGAGTTATACCTGTAGTACCTGGTTTATTATTATTTTCATTACCAATTTTGTTTAGGGAGGTGTCGTTCTTGTTAGTGAGGAAGTAGCAGAACGCTTGCTACCAAAATTTTCTTCGCTGATAAATAGAACTAATCAGAAAATTGAAGCTGTATCTAATGGTTCTATTGAACAGTTAAAGGAACTTGTGGAATATGTTGCTTCAGGAGAGGTATTTAAATCTAATTATATTTCATTTTAGTAAATATATGATTTTTTTTCAGATTGTTCCTCCACCACATACTGAGTTTTCACCAGAAGAAGCATCAACAGTTGTTCAAAAACTGTGCCGTTCGGAAATACCGGGCAGAGCGATACTTCGTTTTCATGATATTCAGTGAAATTATCGTAAAAAAATAATGCCACTTTTTTATGCTCTCCATGTGTATTACTAATAAAGATCTTTTATTTTTACCAAATATAATGATGTGATGATTAATATTATTAGTATCATAACTGTTATCATTATATATTAAATTAGATATAATTTATTTCGAAGTATTATTGAATGTTTATCAATTGTCAGTATTTCTTTAAACAAAATTATTAAATTTACAAATTTGATATGATAATGTGTTGCGGAGGAAATTTTTGTATTAATCATTAACACAACTTAAACTATGCATATTAATTTTTGATGTTTTGTATTGTTATGTATATATAGATTTACTTTCGTGAATAAACTGTATGTAGATATTAATTTTATTAAATGCTGGTAATTATATTTAATATTGAGATATCTTTTTTTTACCTCTTTCATAGTCCACATATGGGTAGTATCCTAATTCTTGTTAAATATAAATAAGTGGAATCATTAGAAACTCGAATAAATTTAAAACATTTTCACTTGTTATGTATATTACATAAATTTACCTCTTTCACTCTAATTAAACTTAACTTATAAGAGCATATCGTACAAATCTTTATTTTGGTTAAAAATAATCTCAATATTTTAGATTTTACTTTTCATTTTGAAAACTTTTTTTTTAATTTGGCGCCATTTCAAAATTTGAAGTTTTCTGATTTACCGGCTTAAGGTTATGTGGGTTTGTTGTGGTTTTTAAAGGTTAACAAAAATAAGGGTTAAATTAAATTTCTCGAGTTTATTTAAACCATGACAACTAATGAAGATGACTTCTGGAATGAGAGTACTTTAAGTGGGTCCAATATCTTCGATGAGGATGATGTAGTACAACGTAGGTTATGTTTTTTAAATTTTTAAAATAATAATTTTTAGGACACTTCATTTACGGAAACGGACGTGTTTAATGATTTTGTCCAGGAAAACACAATCCTTCCAATTCATTCTATCATTTCAAATAAATCGATGAAAATAAGTGAGTAAGTTTCAGCTCAAAAATGATTCAGTCGTACAGGTAATCACCATGATTAAATGTGCCCACTTCACAAAATAATGAAAATATGTTAAATTTACAAGTGATTGTTGTGGTTACATTAAATTTTTTCTATTATTGTAACAGACAATGACATTTTTATAGGGTACAGTAGAAACTCGATTATCTGGAATAACGTGGGGCAGACTCATTCTGGATAAGGCAGAGGATTGAAGAAAAGATATCTATCTGTAAATGATACTTTTATTAGTACACATTAACATTACCCACAGGTATTACATATTGATAAACACATTTTTAATGCAAATATGAGGAAATTGAGGATTGTTTCAGTACGGAGTGACGTTTTCTTGCTGCGTAGTCCCTCCATCTTCTTATAAGCAAGGTATCGGTTGCTGTTGCATCTGCCTGCTGTTCTATATATTGGAGAGACTTTTCCAACGCCTGCATTCCATCAGAATGGGATATTTTTACAGGAGCACTCTCTTCCTCTATTTCATTATCAATTTCAGGGTTGGCTTCTTCTTGTGTGACAATTTGATCATCGGCCTCCAACCACTGTGTAAAATTTTCTCTGTCCACATCTTCACACCCCTCTATGTTTGTTATGAGATCATAAAGCGCTTCAATCTCATCATTGGAAACATCTTTTTCAACTGGTATGCCCGGATCTATAATTTTTGCCCACGATTTTTGAAGAGTGGACTCTAACTTTATTCCAGGAATCGGGTATCCAGTAAATTACGTCTTTTAAATTGATTTTCCTGAGGGAATCGGTCAAACTGCACTTTTTTTTCTATTGTTACCAAAATCCGTTCCAAAAAAAAAACGGCGATAATTTATTTTCAAATTTTCTAACACTCCTTGATCTATCGGTTGGATCAAGGCTGTTACATTAGGAGGAAGAAACATAATTTTTAAGTCTCCACTTACGAGCTCATTTTCATTTGAATGAGAGGGCGCATTATTGTCAACCAGCAAAAGCGCTTTTTGTGGCAATCCACATTTTCTCAAAAATTTCTTGACCCTCGGCACATATTCTTCGTAAAAGCAATTTTTGAATAATTCAGTATCCATCCATGCACTCCTTTGATGCTTATAACAGACCGGCAAGGCATTTGGTGATATGGATTTGATTGCTCTCGGTCTTGCCGATTTTCCAATACACATGAGGGGTAACTTGTGCCTTCCTGAATAATTGCTGCATGCAAGAACCGTAGTACGTTCTTTACTCCTTTTATGTCCCGGCGCACCGATTTTATTTTTCATAATTTAAACCGGTTTCGTCGCAGTTGTATATTTAATCAGCAGTATAATTTCCTTCATCCATTATTTTCTTAAAATTCTTCTTGAAATTTTCAATTGATGATAATATCTGCAGATAGTTTGCACCACAAATTTTAAGTTGGCGGATGCCATGTCCCTTTTTCCATCTTCCCAGCCAACCTTCACTAGCAGAAAAGGTATCAGGTGCTTCGATAACCGGAAATTCTTCGCTTATGTTTATAGCTTTTTGTTTTGAAATTGGCCCTGACACAGGCACTCACTCCTTTGCTCCTTTGTTGGGTGAACCATAGGTAAAGTGCATCATCGATCTTTTGGTATTCTGCTGTCTTCATCGTTTTTCGGTGAGGCGCTGGAGATGTCAATACACTGCACCACTCTTCAATTTTTGCCCTATCGCCAACAGTACTAACGTCAACTTTATAGTCCTCAGCTACCTTAAATCAATTTTTTGGTCAGCTTAAACCTGTTTTTTATTTTACATTACGTACGTACCTTCTTTAACGTTTCTCCTTTATCTAACCGCTTTATAGCCTTCAGTTTCTTCTCCAAAGGGATCACAACTTTTTTTCGCGTTCTTGAATCCATGGCAACACAAATCATATACATACCATGCAGAATAGAGAACTGCACTGATTTGAACTGATTTTGCATTGTAAGTTGCAATATTGAGGCGCCCACCCTCGCAGATTTATTACGTCTGAGAATGAAATTTCATCCTGTTTATTGTAACGTTGACGCGGTGACCACAATCCGGATAAAACGACGATCAGGAACTAGCAGTTCCGAATAAAATGGTGAAATTGAAAAAACGGTCTGTTCCGGATAACATGGCGTTCTGGATAATAGAGTTCCGGATAATCCAGTTTTTACTGTACCCGATTTTCATATACAGTGTGATTGTTTGCCAAGGGGTACCTACATGTGTTACAATTGTGCGCAGTGGTGTCTCACTCATTAGGAAAACATTTATGTTTGGAAACAGAATAGTGATTATTTTCAAAAAAGAAAATTGTGATCCACACCATTGCCTAAATGTCAATATATAATTATAAATATTAGGAAGGTGACAAAAGCTAATAGCTACTTCAAAAAATGTTTAATCATTAATGGTCACTCTGTATTATGATACAGTTTAAAGTTTTTGTCAAATTTCATCATAACTATAGTTATGTGTAAAATTATCAAACCAATTAGTTCACAACGGTATTTTCAGAGTAGTCAAAATGGGCTAAATCTTTTAATACAATATCGAGATATCCTTACATAGAGGCAATTTTTGTCTGTCTATGTTTAGTTTGTAAGGGCGTTAAACAGTTTCTGAAAGTACAGAATTTACATTAATGACATATACAGTGTGTCCCAATGATTTATAAAAGTAAGGTTACGGCTTTAATATTAGAGAAAAAAAGGAATTTTTACCAAAAGGTAGATGATATTTTAATCCATATTTTATTTTTTAGTATACACAGTGGCCCATAAAAGCATACCAAATTTACTTTTTTTTTGATGAAAGAACGTATAAATCATTTTATTTAGTTATATTTCATGAAATAAATATTTCAGTTTGCTTTTCACATTTATTTAATTATAGTAAATTTACAACGATCTATTTTTTCTTTTTTTGACAATTGTGCCAATGTTGACACTACTAACTTTACACCGTTTTTAAAGAGCTTTATATGTTTACTGCCATTATCGTTTAACGATGATACGATTTTTCAAAATACTTATGCCATATTCAGTTTTTTAATTAAGATCCTAAACGAAATTTAAACGTGGATTGTGATTGAATAATGGATTCTAAGCAAATCCACAAAATATTGTGATGGAGTTCTGGGACTAATGTAATTGTCCGCTTCAAACTGACGCATTTTTTGTAATTTTTTTGACAATCGACCAAAAACAAATTAAATTTTAGAGCGTTCCAAGTGTTTTTCGCAAGAGTGGCATGTAAAGGTAAGTGTGTTTTTTTTTTTAATATATATAATTTTAAATTAGACAAAAAATTCATGTATTTGTGAAATATGTAATAAAAATTTCCAGTTTCCATCAAAATTTCCAGTTTTAATGTTTTGAGGTTAATTTTTTTTTGTTACTTGGACCTTATGTATTGCAGGAGCATTTTGCATTCTAATCGCAAATTTGATTTGAGGATCAATTTTACTAGCTTTTTCCGTTTTTGTAGAAAACGAGAAAATTGAGTAGCGAGATTTTGACGTTTCTTGGTTTCTTCATTCTTTCGATTATGAAGAAATTTGTTTGCTAAATTGGGCTCAACATGAAATTTATATGAAGGAGCCAGATCAAGAAATACAAGAGGAAATGAAAGGAAAAGGGATGTAGAGATGGAAAAGACTGGAAAAGGCGGCGAAGATGCTCTTTTTTCTAACTTCTTATTTTGCCAAAAATATTCCTTTTACTCAAAACCGCTATTAAATGATGTAGCAGTTAGGTTTTTCTATGCTTGTATTAATCCATTTTATACATATTTTTAGCATACAAAGAAGTTTTTGTTAATTTATTTTGTAATTGTTTTTTTGTAATAAGCTCCTGAAGGGCACAGTTGTGCATGTCCCGCGATAAAAAGAAATTTTAAAAAGCTTCTTAAGACCCATTTTGGAGCGAAAATAAAGAGTAACCTTGTAGTCACTGTTACAGCTGTGACACTGTGCGCATGCTTAGCGCAGTTGATTTTTCCTATTATTTTGAAATTTCTAGTACTTCTTTCTTTGATTTTTTTTCCAAACTTAATTTTGTCGCTCTCGTTCTCCCCAAATGACATTTTTCTATATATTAGTGATGATATTAATAAGACCACAATAGTCTACAATCCATGTTTTTATTTCAGTATATGAGGATAGATTTGTGAGTTTAATAGTCTATGAAAAGAAAAACTTCAGTATTGACACATTTACAAGTTGCGAAAAAAAACTTTTGAAAGAGCAATATTGTTTTCTTCTATGCATTTGAACTGTCTCTTACTCCATCTGCTTTCTATTTTTTTTACCGCTTATCAGTTTTTGAGAAACTAAAAACTTATTTATTACAATTTTCATTGTCATCAACGTTGTCAAATTTTAGCACGTTAGGCATCGAATCAGTGTAATCGTGGACAAAGATTCAAAAAATGGGACAATACGGGTAAATAATTTCAATCAAATTTACAATTTGTAACTGTTTGTAAAAAACTTTCCACACGGAGAACTGATTTTTATTGTATTTGGAAGTTATATTCTAACAAGACTCTTGCGTGAATGTTTTTGAGTCCCTTACAGCATTTAGTCGCAATTAAAATTCAAACGATACGATTAACTAATTGTTTGAAACTTAATATTTGTATAATTAAGAAACTTGGTACAATAAAACTATAATCATCCAAATAACTGAAGAAACATAAAAAGCGTTAGAAGGTTTGAAATATTGCTTATAACTCCGAAAATATACCTAATTTTATAGAAAAATCCTGAAACAAATATACGACTTTAATAAAAATACACTTTGTTTGAAATTGAACGAAAACTAGTGCTACGAAATTAAAAAAAAAAAAATGAAAAAAAAGCAAACTGCGAGCATTTACCACAATGGATGTGGTGAAAGGGATTATTGAAGGTGAAGCGAAGAAAGTATCGTACGACTGCAAAAGAGGACGCGATCAGCCTCTGCGATGCGATGTTTAAGATTCGAAAAACGAACAAAAAAGGAGAAGGGCACAAAAAACGAGGAGGCAAATATTGTTGCGCAGTTAAAAATTTAAAACAAATCAACGAAAATAAACTGTTTCATTACAAGCATCAGTGTGATTTAAAATTTAAAATATAACGAAAAAATGATTGCCACAGACGCCTATATAAAATTCCCCCTTTTTAAATAAATTAAAATTCCCCCTTTTTAAATAAATTAAAATTGAAAACAAATTAAAATTTTTAAGAATTTCCAACACACTTTTAGTGTCATTTACATTTTTTTGACGTCATTCATGGTTGATTGATAACTTCGTGAACTACTTTTTTAAATAATAAACATTTTTTTAATGGTTTCTGAAAGAACAGATGCTTTTAGGTTTAAATGTACAGGTCGCTAAAAGGTATGGATGCCGTTAAATGTTGGAACGCCTTGAGATTTGATACAAGGTTAGGAGCTTTTAAATTCTATTACTTGCAATCTTTTCAGTTTTATACCGTTTTCCGTTTTTGAGATGCAAGGCTAACTTTTTTTTAAATAGCACCAGTGCAGTGATTAAATGTAGCGTTTTTGAAAAAAGCATTTTTTTCTAGATTCAGTAATATACCACGCGTATATTTATCCTTTATCAAAATTAAAAAAAAAATTTGTTAAACAAATTCAACTTCAAAAGAATTGGTTGACTTTGAAAATGTTGTCATTAGCGTGGCCCCTGTGCCACTCCCAACTAATGTTAAGATTCTTGTAAAATTGGTACGCTTAAATGAAAGTTAACTAGAATTTTAATGATAAAACAAAATTTTAAACACAAAATAATTTTTTTTTACAAGAAATGCTCAAAGTGCTCTCCATTATCTTCTTGGCAATAATGAATACATTGGACAAAGTTTTACAACGAATCAATTAAAATATTAGGAGTAATATTCGCAATTTCAAATCTTATAGGTTCTAATTTCTCGATATCGAGTGGCCTGTTGACATTAATCCGATTTTTCACATGACTCCACAAGAAAAAATGAAGCGCAGTCAAATCAAGTGGCCTGGCTGGCCATTCAATCGTTCCTCTCCGCTCTATCCATTTGCTGGGAAATGTTTCATCTAAATATTGGCGTACTTGACGTCCAAAAGGTGGACGAGCACCACCTTGGCAGAGTTTTTGAGACGGTTGACCTGGAGATAGAGATGATTTTCATTGAAAAGATCTACAAGTTCAGTATAGCTTCGTCTTCTATCCCCATATCCGATCATCATAAAACAACTTCTATGCGCTCGTTTCACTTAAACGTGGCATTTTTGCAATAATTAATTGCTTCAAGTCTATAGTACAACTTTGAGAGACTAATAACAACAATTTTCAAGGTAATCAAGTTTTATTTTTTTTTAATTGACTTTATTTAACAATTTTTAAGTTTTGATGAAAGATAAGATATACCTGTGCTGCATCACTGATTTCAAAAAAAAACTCCTTTCAAAAATGTAAAATAGTGGTATAGTGATATAAGTTGCCCTTATATCGCAAAAACAAATGAAGATATAAAATTGAAAAAAACGACAAGTAATAGAACTTAACTTCCCTTAATCCAAAGCAAATCTCATGGAATTCGGATAAACCGTTTTCAAAATATTTAACCTTTTAATAACCTGTATAAAAAAGTACACTCTATATAATGGATAAACAGAATGAAACCCATACCTTTAGTTTGCTCAAATTGTTCACCATTGACCATACGACAATGCCTAATTTTTTAAATTCATTAAATAGAATTTGAATTTCGCATTTTTTATTTTTTAAAATCTTCGCGTTAGTATTGTAAATAGTTAAAAATAAATATATGATTTTAGTTTTGGACGATATTAATTCGATAGCAGAATGTGTTGTTCCGCCTGCAGAAGAGACTGTAAGAAAAATGTTTCTTGGTGAACATTTTTTACTTAATATGTACAGAACGTTAGAAGATAAGTTGTTGTTGTTAGATTCAGCTCTTGACATTGGTGATGGCAATGTTATTCTCACTGTAAGTATGCATTTGATAGAGAGGAACAACTTTTCAAAATTATTTTATAGGTAATTGTTTTTTTAAAGAAGTCGTTGAAAACTAATGTATTTTTAAATCAGATGTTAAAACGGAAAGTAGCTGTAAAACATTATGCAAATTATATTATAGATAAAAATAATTTACAAGAACTTGCAGATTTGTACATGTAAGTAAATTCATTAGAGACTGGTATGCGTCAGTAATCGGACTCTTAATTTCTTATTTCAGGGCTACTGGAAATGTTTTTAACTTGGTATGTCAGAGAAAGAAGAGTTGCGTAAATATTTAAATGATATTTTTTTAGAAAGATATTTATTATTTATTGAGCAAAGACATTACAAATCAGGAAGTTCTATATAAAAAGTTGGAACAATTTAATGTACATCATGCCCAAAACTTATACTCTGTAGAAGATAAAATGGAAGTGGAGGAAAATATGTCTTTCATAGGTATTTTTTAAACAATTTGATATAAAATTATTCAAATTAATTCTGCCACAATAATTTGTTTATAACTAGACTGCTGTTCTATTTAGCTACAAAAGTTTAGAGTGCTGTGTTATTTTTTTTTATATTTCGTAATTTTTTTTGTCACAGTAATCAATAGAGGATCAATCTTTTGCAATTTAACCAATTTTCTGTCAATAACAAAATTACCAGTAGCATCCCGATTCTTACATTTATTAATGGTAGTAATAGTGGTAGTACCAATAGCAACGGTATTACGTATTCTATAATTTACAATATTGGATAAGGAAAATAAAATGTCAAAATTTTGGATTTTGATATTGATACTAAACTTTGGGCAAGCAGATGCTCACCTTCATGACGTGTGTTCTATTTGAAAAATACTTTAGTAGTTTAATGTAAAAGGTGGTAAATTCAAAGCTGAATTTTTTCAAGCGTAGTTAATCAGTATTTTAATTGTAGTATTTTCTATTTTAGAGTTTCAGGTCAAGAATAGATCTAATTACAATTCAGTAATTGATCAGTTAATAGACTTATCTAAAACAGAATGGCAAAAAGGGAATGGAGATGAAATTACTAGTCAATTAAGAAGACAGTTTAAACTTGATGATATCCAGTATGACTGGATAATAATGAGTGTACTGTGTAAACTGAAATATTGGGACAAATTGCTAACGACATTTACCAAAACTGTAAATGTTCAATATCTGATTCGTTTTTGTTTTAATTATTGTCTTACAGGTGTGGGTAATAAAAAAGCGTGCCCTTAAGTCAACAATGAAACCTCCTTTATTTATAGTTGGCGTTGGTCGACATAATCCGCCAAAACATGTAATGGAACAATTTTTATTATGTATGGGGGATGCTAGTAAAAGTTTATATTTGGCAGAGAAATTAAAGATGCATTCGTATATTATCAACTATTATATTGAACAGAAAGATAAGACATCGCTTTTGAAATATACAGAAAAAATTGAGCCAGGAGATGAGGCAATGGTTGCTATTCACAGTGCTCTTAATAATTCAGTAAGTTTATTTTGTACTCTGCGTGGTTTAAAAAAATATTTTGATATTACGTATGTATATCATAGACAATACCAGACTTGTGATTCGGATACTCTTCAATTTCTATATGTTGATATTGGCCATAAAGTAAACTTTTGTATGTATGTTTCAGGAGATAAAATGGAAAAATTAATGGATTGCAAAAATACGAATTAATATTTTAAAAAAGTTATAAAATGAAAGTTTATTTACATAAATAAATGAATTTATTTCTTTATTATGTAGTAGGAAAAAGTAATACTGATACATTTACATGCCTTGTGTAAATTCTTAAAATAAAATCTACTTGACATACTAAATACAATTATTAACAACAATTCAATAAATTAACATGAATATAAGTACCTCACATAAATTATCCTCGATTAATAGATTTTTCCCTACTGGAAATATGTGGCTCTTCAAAATGTACATAAATATGATTAAGAGTGCTGTAAGAGAATAAAGTTTGCTTGCTGTTTATGTACGTACATTATGACTGAGCACTTCTTGCGTATAGTGATTAGATGTAAGTATAAATCACTCATTTAAAAAATGGTACGTTATTAATGGTTATACAGGTGTCCTACAGTAAAGGTACAGGACTTGGGAAATTGTGGAAAACATACTGAATACAATTTGTCAATAAATGGGGGTTTCTTTTTTTTTTTTGAGTGCCTTCCAAGGAGTAAGGAACACATACAATAATGAAAATTAATTTCTTAATACTGTCCTATTTTCACTTGTTTTTGGACAAAAGCATTAAAAAAGCTAACTTAAAAACGCTAGTATTGACTACTCATTCATAATTGTTGATAATTCAAAAACTATATTCATTTATTGACTGATTTCATTTCGGACAATTTCAATTCCAGTTCTGTACCCACCTGCATTTTGAGACAGCTGTATACAAACCAGTAACAATTATCAATTCCTATCACATTCATTCTTACTCAAATCCAGTCACAAAGTATTTTTTTCGTTAACAATTTCAGTATCTAACTTAGGTATAAATATTTTCAGGAACTTAAGGTCAACTTTAAAATTTGAAAATATCGTAATTTCAAAATTTAAAATAAATTTGTTGTGTACCGCGTGAATTTTATTTTTTTGTAGGTATGTAAATAACAAAGTAGTATATAGAATAGGTATGATTTGAAAGTACTTACGTATTCTATGATTTACAATATTGGGTAAGGAAAATAAAATGTCAAAATTTTGGATTTTGATATTGATACTAAACTTTGGGCAAGCAGATGCTCATCTTCATGATGTGTGTTCTATTTGAAAAATACCTTTAGTAGTTTAATGTAAAATTGAATTGTACTTATAGAAATACAATATGGTTAATAAAAAGAGATAAGGGTTAGCTATGAAGAATAAAATTTCCTGTCTTCATTGTTTTTCTGCTACCAGAATCCTATCAAGTATTAATTTATATTTTTTTATGCAGAAGTATAGTTTTAAAGTTTAGAGTTCTGTGAACAAAGACGATAATGTATGTTACAGTAGCTACATTTTTCTGAGTGTTATTTTGTTTTATTTATTTATTTTTTATTGAAGCAGTTTTGAGTTTACGATATTTTCAGACAGAGATGACATATAACTCTTACTTATTGTTAATTAAACAATTGTCTATGTACAGATACAAATTTTCAAAATTCTTTATAATACAACATAATAAAATAAGTATACATCACCATCCATTTAGTGATCACTTGATCCAAAAAATAAGAATCGAAACTGCTGATAATTAACTGGGTAAATAAATATGTTGACACTTTGGATAATAAAAGATTACTCATTAAATTTGTGTATTGCACTTAATTATGTTTCGATAGAAAAGTAATTTTTCAATTGAAGGAATTTTATTCAAAAAAAAACGAATTTTTTAGTTTGTGGATGAACAAACAGTTCCAAACAAGTATGCATATACCGCTTGCCCTTGATAAATTAAGCTTATGTGTAATCTGGCTATTAGTTCGAGGTTTTTTTAAAATCAGGTGATCACTTAAATATTTTGAATGACGTTAAAATAATAATAGTAGGTATAGTAATATACTTTCTTTCGATCTAAATCATTTACAATTTAAGTATTATTTTATCACATTAGTTGATTACCTACACTTTGGATCATATCTTACACTTAGTATGAAAGTAGGATAATTATTAATTAACTCACCTACTGATGCAATTTTGTCATGCCAGGACTTGGGCCGTCATTATTACAATTACATTTTTCTTCTTAACGTTTAATATTCCTAAGCATTTGCAATTTTAACATTGTTTCAAGATATAAGATAATGACTATTGTTTTGAAACCAAAAAGTCAACTTGTCGAAGATTTGTTAGCGGTAAATATTTTTGCTACTTCTAAAACTAAAAATCAACTAAAAATATTAAGTCCTACGATTCCCGATTATTTTGTTAAAATTCGTTAAAACAACCACTATTTTGTCAAGATAGAGCAAAGAGTCATATGAAAAAGTTGTTTGGAATCACATTCTGAACCCCAATATAAAATTTGCTACAAAAATTCAACTCTGAAACAATTTTTTATTATGACAGTTTGGTGTATTTTAACAAAGAATGATCATTTAGCGAATTTTGTTTTATTTACGGTAATCGGAAGCCACGTGACTAAATCTTAATGGTCGATTTTTAGTTTTAGAAGTAGTAAAGACTTTTAATGCGAACATATTTTCGAAAAGTCGAATAATAAAATTTTTAAAACTTTTTAGTGGACATTGTACATTGCTAGAAAGAAAAATTTAGTCATTGTTATAATTATGTTATATGAGAACTTTTGGGTAATTTTTATGAAATTTTTTTATTGCCACTTTTTTTATTACCAGTGTTGGCGTGTAATTATTTTATCATGACAACTAGATGAAAATCGGTTAAAATTATACAGAGTGTTCATTAATGATTAAACGTGTCAATTTCATAAAATGGTGAGGTTTTAGATGTGACATTGCGCTTCTAAGTGATTGCTGTGCCCGCATTTAGATTTATTTCTGTTGCCATAGTAACAATGCAGTTTGACAAATAATGGTAGCGTGAAACAACAATTTAGTTTAAATATTTTAATTGAGTATTTTTATATACGATGTGGGTATTTGCTGCATGTGCCAAAATGTGCCCAGTGCTGTTTCTCTCATCCAATAGTGAGTCATTTTTGTTTGCGACAGGATACATGAAACAGTTATCTGTTTTTAAAACAATTTTTGACAGACAGCTGTCAAAAAGAAAAATATGATGCAAGCTGCTATCTCAAGGTCAACTATAATTATAATATTAAAAAGGCGGCACAAGCTTGTAGGTGGTTGTAAAAAGGTATGTGGCACCTTTAATCATTAATGCTTTACATGTTCTTAAAGGCAATTATAGTGTCTATTTAAAAATATTTTAAAAACTCAAATTAGCTTTGTATCTTAAAAAAAAATGTGAACAAAGAAAGTTACTTTAAGTGACGTTTACGTCCTGCAAAATTTCGTATCTTAAAACTTTTTTAAATGTAATTGCCTATTTGTCCATTTCTTGACAAATTATGTCCAATAATAATTTAGTAGATACTTTGTGTAATAATTTCATACCCAGCCCTGTCATGGCAACAAATACCTATTGCCAAAATTTTGAGTCAGCTACCAAAGCAAAACTTTCGTATAATCTGTAGTAATTTAATTATTTACAAAAATAATTTTAATTTGAAAGGTTTAATTTCAATTTCCAAAATTATACATTTATTGTAAAAAATTTGGAAATTTTGAATATTGCAAATGGGAAGTTTGAAAATTATTACCATGCATTAAATATTTAATTATAATAAAAGAATTAAATTATTTAAAGGTTTCATAAATACACATCTTCTAAAAATTATTGCAGCCTTGTATATTTTGCTTTAACTTTTCTTGTAATTATTATTTCAGAGTAAAACTTTTTTAAATTATAAAAATGAATGGTTTCCTTACTTTTAGAAAGTTTTCATTAATTATAGACTTTTTTAAGTAGAAAATGTAAAGTAAAACCAATTTTATATTTATTATTTTAATTAAAATAATTGTGTTTCGTTAATGATTTTAATAACTTTCGTAAAAAAAACCCTGAAAGCCCGTAACATAAATTTTATTCCAGAAATGTGTTTGTTATGTTTCTATGATTACATTAAAATATTCAGTTAAAAATACATGGATGTCTTAGATTTAATAAACATTTTGGAACCACAGATATTCAAATAGTTTAAATATAGAAATTAATTCAAAAATATATACGGATGTAAATGAAATCTTTACTTTTTTTTCATTTATTGGGTTATTAAAAGGAAATTTTGAACCCAGTTTTTGACGTAAACTATCATTTTTTTGCATTTCTACTTTCGGCGGAAATGGCCACAATTTTTTAATTTTAAATGGGATACCCCATATATTTTTGAATTCTACATAAAATTCTATTAGACTTAGAATTTTTTGCAGAATAAAAATAAGATCAACCTGTAATCTTTGTTGTTTCTGCTGTATTGTGATTCTTTTCGAATATATGTATATATTTTTGACGGTTTCAATAAGCTTGCTATATATGACATTCGAGGTTTTTCGTGCAGCATACATGATTTCAATTTTCTCTTTAGAATATTGTCATGCTTTTAACTAATGTAAAACGAAATTTACAAGTGCTGCGATAATTTTTGCAGAAAGTGTGTATTAAAGATTTGAATAAACTGCACCAAAATAATTTGTATCATGTGACATCACATAAATTTCGATAAATGTAATAAGAGATTTCGACTTTGACAATTATAAATAACCACTTGTTTCGTACTTACCAAACAGTTGACGAAGTGACGAAATTTCGATTCAAAGTTAAAAAAAAATGTAGTAGTTGTCAGTTTGAGCTGAAGATAAGTTGACTGACTTCTGGCTGTCGCTCAAATGACGAAAGCATCCAGTCTTTCGTCGACACGTGCTTACAAATTATACCATCACGCTAAACCAAAGAGGAAGAAAGAAAGAAAGAAAATTTTTGTGAAGTCGCCAATATAGCAACTCCAAAACAATTTCAACCTTTTTATGTTTTATCCCTAAGAAACAGGCTCGGATCTTCAGTGGTTTTTAGAGAAAAAAAAAACCACGTGCCTAACATGTGACACTTGTAATATGAATGAAAACTGTAATACTGAAAACAAGAATTAGTTGTGTTTTTGTTATCAACTTCAAATATAAAACTGAAAAATAATTACATTCATAGACCACATGTATATCCAGTTGCTACTTGATGCGATAATGTTTTTGGAACGCATGTCGGAGCTCTACGTTTCATCCCAATCTGTGCTGTAATTTAACATTAAGAGCCGAAACTATCTGCGACGTACTAGGAACAAACATTGTCGCATCAAGCAGCAGCTAGAGGTATTTTATTTAGATAACAAATAATAAATAGTTGTGGAATGAAAGTAAATGAAGTAAATTTTACATATGCATTCATTGCTCTTGTTAATTTGTTTGATTACAGTTTCAAGATGAAATCTTTTTTTACATTTACCGAATGGAAAATGATGGATATAAATAGAGATTTTTATGATTTTTGTAAATAAGATAGATACGCCATTAGCACAAGTATTCATATGGGGCAATTTACTCGTTTTTAACTCTTATCCCCTGGTTATTATATTTTTGCGTTAATGCACGTGCGTGATATTTAAATTTTGAAATTAAATTGTTGATGAAAGTGTCAGAAAATAATCGACTGGAAGCTAATGTTACCGTGTATATTCAAGTACATAATATTTATTGAAGGAACATACAACTTAAACTATCCATGTTAATGGCTACTCAAATGAACACATGTAGTAGGAATCATTGGTAGCTTTTAAACTGTAGTACTTAGAGTACTATAATCGTAGCACTTTAATGAAAACGCCGTCGTTTTTCAAATGGCAATATAAAAATTTGTAACAACAATAACGTTAGATCGACATTATCTCTTGAAGAAATTAGAAAAATTTCCTATTATACTAAAAAATAAATAAAATTATAAGTTCGGTACGATATTGCACTTGGCATATGGTTTGTACACTGATACCTACGTTGGTGCTAAGGCGTATCTCGATCGGCCGATTCAGAACGCCCTGAAGGTGGATGACTTCTCTTAGGTGGAGGCTGTAATGGAAATAACCTATGTTCAGTAGGCCAATATATTTGTCGCTCACTTTCATCAGTGGACGGAACTGCTGTCATAGATGGAACGTACTGTTCTGGCATCCAGTCGAATGAAAAGGCACTTCCCGTTTGAGTGCTGGGAGTTGCCGTTGGGGTGGGAGGTGCACTTCCGATGTAAGGGCTTAACTCTTGGTGACACAAGTCAGGAACCTTCTGTAACGTATCTGACCAGGGCGGACTTGGATTCCACTGATCCATTAGTTCACTCGGGTCTACTTTGAGGAGAGTTCTTGATCGTTCCGTTATATGAGATACTATAAGGAGTCCGGCACTTCCACCTTCAACGTCTGAAGTTTCTACATCTCTTACATCTAATTCGAGGTTTTGAAGTTCTTTGGGTTTTCTTTTACTATATGAATAATCTACTGGCTCAGAATCCGCACGTCGATGGTGATGATGGTG
Organism: Asbolus verrucosus; assembly: GCA_004193795.1. Classification (NCBI taxonomy): domain Eukaryota; kingdom Metazoa; phylum Arthropoda; class Insecta; order Coleoptera; family Tenebrionidae; genus Asbolus; species Asbolus verrucosus. The sequence continues at coordinate 28,465 of QDEB01076634.1, forward strand.
TTGATTATGGTGAGGATGTGTAGGAGCGGAATGATGTGTGAGGTGTGGTTGTAAAGATGTCGGCATAGCTGTTAAATGAGAATATCCACCCCCTTCATGACTCGTTGTAAATTCCGACCCTTGAGGATGTTCCGGATAGTAGAGAAGCCTCGACGAAGGCCCAACGTCGTAAGGAAGACCGTATTGGAGTTTGTTTTGAACCGAATAAAAGTGGTAAAGCCAACTATTAGTCCTCATAACGGCCGCCTCTGCATCACTGAGTACTTGATTTGTGCATACAATGACGGGCTGCTGATTGCTTTCAGAACTTTCTTTGACTTGCAGTACGCAGTGCATCCACAACCAGTCTCCAGAACGCCGTTGAAATTGTGCTAAAAGGATACATGAACGTTCCTGTTCCGATTGGGTGACTACAACAGAGCCAATAGTCTTGATAATGCCATTTGTATTTACGGTGAACTTACTAAGTCGGTGTTTGGTCTGCGCCTCCCGCGTGCATTCCCAGTGCAGCAGTCGGTACCAGGAGACCCCTTGGAGATCAGCGCGCGGAAAGCCCAAATAAAATTCGCCGCTGTAACATAAGTGTAACAGTCGTTGTGATTTATGGTATTCGGTGTCACCGGCTCTCCCGCGACCCGATGACCCGAACCGCCTCGGCATCACGACCAACAGTTGATTTACTGCACAAGCAAACAAAGCCCAAAACAATTCTTGTGGTCACCGCGTTGCTGATATTTCGGAAATAGTACAACCTTTAGGAGTTATCCAAGTGTCAACGAAGTCATGTACAGCTGCTTATTATTATTATTATTATTATTTTTTTTTTTTTGATAAAACAATTAAATTTAGCACAAATAATTTATCAGTCTCCATTATTTGGTGTAATCGGCACTTTGCTACCTACTTTTATTTTTCAAATGTAATGGTCCCATATATTTTTGCATTTTCAAAATTTGTACAAATTTTTTTAATTTTTGGTTTAACGAAAAATTTTTGAACAAAATTATTCTTTCGATCTAGAGTGTCGTGACCCACTTGAAATCCTTTCTATTTCTAACTAAGAATCATTCTAGAATTAAATTAACATATTTAAGTAAAACACTTAACTTCTTCAAATACTTAAAAAATTTCAGTAACCAATTTTTTTCAAAATAACTCAAATGACAACCCTTATGTAAAAACAAAACAAAATTTACTCAAAAATTTTTGTTAACCAAAAAATGAAAAAGCATAGATTTGAAAAATGTAAAACTATTGATATACTGATATTATATTTGAAAAATTAAAATTGGTGTTATTTCTGGCGCAAATAAAAGTGATAGAAAACTGTCAATTTCACCAAATAATGAGGCCTGATATTAATTAAATTTAATGTTCTCTCTTAAAAATAAAATTGCTGTACATGATTTTGTTGACACCCGCCAGGTACCTAATAATTGCTTTTAAACTTAAAGTTCAACCACATTTTATTAAAAACTGAAAGTCGTTAAGGACGTTTTTGTTATAGCGTAATACATTCTCGTTGTGTAATAAAATTTGATTCTTGTATTGTGTAATAATAAGAATAATACAAGAAAAGCCATTGACGCCTACTCAGTCCCTGTGTTGACATAGGATTTCGAGGTCATCAACTGAATTAGAACAGATATTCAAAATATTAACATCAAAACTAGAACATCATCTTAATTCTGCAGTTGAGAGATTTTTTCTATCACGAGAACAAGGTGACTGGATTTTTACCTTTAGAAAATTTACTTAAAAGTCAATAATCAAAAAAACAAAAATTGTGATAGGAAGGAAAATAATACGTTGCATCTCGCGATAGATAAAATATATAGTCCCTAAATCCTAGTGCAGAAGTTGATATTAACATTCTGACTGAAAACAGTATAATAGAAACTATAAAAAAAATGTATTCATGGAATGTTCTACATTGAATTAGAATAACAAGAATCAAATATACATGCCGAGAGCGAGGGATTTATATTCACCATCCAGGACGGTTTTATAAATGTATAAAATTACAAAAATTTGTTATAAAAAATGCAAAAACAGAAAATGTTAAGTATAGATTGTGTAGGGTCGAAAGCGAAACGACATAATTTACATATAATTTACATCTTGCACAGTACTAGCAAATAAATGTTACAAATATCGTCACGGCTAACCAATGGAACGAAAGTTTTCGGAAAAATTTGAAAAATTTAAGATTAAAATTATTTAACAAAAAATAACATAAACTTTTGCGTATCAAAATCAAGTAAATCTTCTGAATTGTTTTAAAATGGCATTAATGTCAATTCACTTGCAAATTATGGCGTATAAAATCTATTTGCGAAGAAGCATTTACAGCCTTGTTGGAAGCGTGCCAAAACGAGATATTGTAAATATTTTTAGGAGTAAAAATATATGTTTGTCAATTGTTTATCAAACTATAAAAGATTGTGAAAATGGTATAGTGTGTTAATTTACCCAAAAGACAAGGTAGGGATATGCATTCGCCGATTAGGTCGTCAGTTTCGTGTTTCTCACACCACCATATGTGAAGAAATAAAAAGAAACTATTTAAAATATAGAAAAAAAAGGGTCCCAAATACACAGCAGCATGACTCTAAAGAATATCCAGATGTTGCAGAGCGATGAGGCTGCACCACTTTATACCTGGTCATTTTAGATGATGAAAAGATTTTCCGTTTGCAAATTCTGAGATGAAAGGTAATGATGGTTTCTATACGGATGACATAGAAGCCACTTCGGATTATGTAAAATTTAAGGAAAAAGCAAAATTTTCCGATAAAATTTCTCCAAACGGCATTTCACGACTATATGTTGGACGTGTTAAAGGTTAATTTTTATGTTGTTAATGCCAACACTTGTATATGAAATTGTCTTAGTAAATTAGAAAAATTCATTAACAGACATCACAGGAATGATGATGTCATATTTTGGCCTGATTTGGCGTCGTGTCATTATGCCAGAATTACTTAGCAGTGACTAGGGGACCACAACATCAGTTTTGTGCCAAAAAATAACAACTTCCCGAATATATCCCAGGCACGACCAATTGAAAATTTTTGGGGTATATTATCTAGAAAAGTGTATCATCAAGGGTGGGAAGCTAGAACAATTAAGAAGAAGAACAATTAAGGAGAAGAATGTTTCAAAAGATACAAGAAATTGATATTGTCAGTCACCATCCAGATGTTAAACCAAAGTTGTGTCAGATTAAAGACAATGACCCCCTTTCAGTAGTTTAGTGTTGTTCCTTATTTTAAAATACCCCCATAATTGCATATATATAACTGGATTTCATTAAAGTTTCTTTAAGTTTAATTTGTTGAAGTTTAGAAAAATTTCTGAAAACTTTCGTTTCATAGGTTAAGCTTGAAAACCAAAATTTCAAGTTAAATTGAGACAGAACTATTGGGACAGAATGAAGCTAACGAGTTAGATATACTAATATTTGATAAACAGAAGTTATTTTGCTACATCATTGACAATAGCAGTGCCAAAAACTGCCAAAAAAAAGTTTAGAAACAAAAATTTGAAATGATTTAGGATTGTCGGTCAAAATTTGAACTATTACATTTAGATAAAATAAAAATTATCTCTATTGTCTTCAGATTGTTAGTGTCAACATTATTAATTTCTATGCAGAAGGCAGTGTTCGTGTGTACGTGTAATACGGTTCGAAAAATAAACATTAAATCGTGCTGTGCTAAATGTAGGGTGATTGAGAATCACTCATCTTCTTTTTTTCATTACCATTTTTGTGTAATTATTGAGTCGCTATGTTAATAGAGGAGCGCACGAATTTAATAACAATCTTGAAACATTTTTGAATTTACCGCCAGTTATTTCAGCCACGGCTATTTGCAATTTGGAAAGTGATGTTATTATGCCGAATTAAAATTATATCTACATTTAGTGACAGTATCTATAATGATATACAGTGTGTTTATATTAATGTTCAATTCGAAACAAAAAAAATATATTTCGATGCAGTTCGCGCAATTCTTTCAAATTCAGAGGGGAATTTTCACCGTGTGATAGTGTAATCGCCTCACCTCCAGCTACCCTAATTTCAAAGTCTTAAATAACTCTATAATGTGACACGTCAAAATAAGATCTTTATCTCTTAGCATAAAAACATTTTTAAGATACAAGTGTTATATTTCAAACTTCTCACTCTCAATATTTTTCGAACGAAAAGAATATTTTAATGTGATTTTTTAGGATTAGCAGGGAAACTTTTAATAAAAGTAATTGACAACTTGTAAGTTATCCCCTCACCCCGTACATCCTACACCCACAGTCGATTGAATTTGTTTTTATGCCAAGAGATAATATTTGAGAGATTTTCATTCATTTTCATTTTCATAATATTTTTCATTCTGACATACATATCTCACGTATTATTTAAGATTTCGAAGTTGCGTGACTGGAGCGAGGGGATGACTTACACTTTGTTGAAAGCCCCCGTCTGAAGTTGAAAGAACGGCACAAACTGCATCTTTTTCATTTCAAAAATAATGAGGGTGTTATTTTAAAACGAGCACCTGTGTCTCAAAAATCAATCAATTGAATAATTTTGTGTCTGTACCCAGAGGTACAGAGAGACGTAAGGTACTATTTAAGATTTTGTAGTTAGTGTGCCCGAGGGGTGAGTGGATGACATACACTTTGTCAATTATTACACAGTTGAAGTCCCCTCTGAATCCGAAAGAACTGCATAAACTGTATAGAAATATGTTTTTTCATTCGACAGATATTGGGGGAGAAAAGTTTTAAAAATGAACTCGGTACTGCAAAATTTAATGATAGTTCTACTATTTTTAAAGGTAAATAAAAATCGTATCGGGTGCTATAATGGGGTAATAAATACTAACGGAGTTTATGTAGTACTCATAGTACTTATAGGTACTCACTTGTTATCGATGTGGATAAACCTCATATCCATCGAGTGAATGGAAGTGAAGACATTGGTGGCGCCTTGCACAACACATTCTCTAGTTTCTGGCATCGCCACTGGTGTACAAGTGGCCAGGAAGACGGGTTCGTTTCGACTGCACAGCGGCAAAAAGGACAAATATCGACCCTGCACCAACACTACCTGCGACAATACACATTAATAGTGGCGTTCTGTGTTTATATTTTTTATTAAAGTAATTTCCATACTTGTATGTTGTGTTTTGTATCCTGTACTCTAGACGGTAAAACATTCTTATTTATGTTTAATATGCAGGATTACTTAATTAAAGTTCAGTTCAAATATCTCAGACAATTTTAAAGGTGATGTCATGAATATTTATGTTCTTATTGGAGGACATACAGTAACTAAAATTACAATTGGCCAGTATCGTCGTTTCATTCTAACCACAATTTTTGGAAAGATTAAGAAAAAGAATTTTTTTCCATAAAAAAAGATGAACATTTATTTAAAATCTTATCAAAAGAACTGTCTGAAGGTGAATGAAATTTATTTAAAATTTTCAAATTATTTTAGATATTCTGAAATTTAATCACCCTGTATCGTATCTTTAATTATAACCGGCGAAAGTAAATTATAGTATTTAGAAAAATATTCCTCCTACTGTCCATTGTAGGCTCACCATATCACTCAAAATAAAGTACGAAAATATTAATATATAAAAAATGGCACTCTTAAGCGGAACATCTGTATATTTCAAAACAATTTTACATTATCGTTTTTTATATATATGATCATTACAACCGTACTTTTATAGATCATTGGGATTATTGGAATATACAAATATATATTCCCGCGATTTTTTAATTAGCATCTAAGTCCCTGCAATATTTCAACTTTCTAATATTTCAGATTAATAGAAGGACATCTATCCTATACATAAGAGCGACTCTGTATATCTCCTAATGTTTTAATACTTCTCAATTAATACTGAAGGATGTATAACATTACAGCAGTGTATATGCGACATTCCAAGATGATAAAAACAATAAAGTGTAAAGTGTTGCATTGTAAATGTGCAACTTGTAGGTATTTAAGTAGATTCTTGAAGTATCTATGGCAACTATTCTAGGTGTGGGTGGAAACATTGCTGCTGTTAGAGGTCGGTAAGGGGGACTCGACCTGTTGAGGTTATTGCATAGTGAAAGGCAAATCCGGCATTGGTACATTCTGCACTATAACCCATCCATAAGGTATCTTTTATATAACAAAAGTTACAGATATACAAAAGATAATTGTAAAAAAAATAATATTGTTTACGTCATAGAATTTTGTAAAATAATAATCTGTAAAACACTCAGTGTTTCAAATATATCGTGGATATGAATAAAAGATTTAGAATGAAAATTGTTGAAAATTACGAAGGAAGTTTTTCTCTTGCTACTCTAAAATTTTAAATGGAAGGGATGGTTACCTACATATTTTTAATTCCTTCACAATAGCTAATCGTATAATTTCGTGTTTTTTTCTTGATATTTCCGTCAGACTGTCTATTAATTTGTCGGTTCGTAATCTGGTTGGTTTGCGATTATATTCTCCACTTAATCTCGGAATTACTGGAATCTCCTACTCACGCCTGTATAAATATAAAAGTTTGCCATAAGGATGTGACATCTACAACATTTTGTGATACAGAATATTTAAAAAACATTTCCAAAAATATCCACTAATTTTAGCGATGTCGACATCTGGAAATTATTAATAAAAAATTTAAAAATTGATTTCATAATAGTAAAATGCATCGTTAAACTATCTATTTACGTGTGTTAATTTTAAGTACACCTATGTCATTGTAAATTCACAAATATCAAATAAATTCAAATTGTATGCATTAGATACAAATTAATTAATTAATTAAAAATTACTATTTATTTTTTATATATCTAAAAATTGTAAATAAAAATGGAAAGTCGTGTAATTTAGTTATTACCGAAGAGTATTAAAAAAAACTTTGAAATTCGAGAAAAGAAAAAATTGGAGTATCTCGACATCGAGACGAAAATTGGTAATTTGAAAATTTGTCCAGACGAGAACAACATCTCCTCTCGTGTCATCGATAATTTGCAATGTTGCAATTTGCAAATTTGGAGACATAAAACGAGGTAATCGCACAATTTTGATAAGACCTGCTATATGGTTAATGATCTTATCTGTAACAATTTTTGCTGTAATTTTATAATTTAGTAATTTTATTAAAAGTTCTCAGATCAGTAGGACTTAAATACCGTGCGATCGAAAAAAAAAAGAATCAAAGCAAGCCATGAATTTAATTGTTAGATTGGCAAACCTGCAAAATTGACATTTTAGTTGATTGACATTAGTGTCGCGTTTAAAAAAGTTAATCCAATTTTGATAACCTATAAAATGTCATTNNTTGCTTTGATTCTTTTTTTTTTGATCGCACGGTAGTAGATACATTTAATAACATTACAAAGATTCACAAGAGTTAGAATTCGTCAAACAGAAGGTATTTAATTACATCTCCGCCTTTGACAAATATAATTGCTATACAAAGAGTATAAAAGAATACTATGGAATTTAAAAATGTTTGAAGATCAGTCAAATCAATTTATGGGTACTGTTTATTTTAACGGTATTTGGGATATGAGTAGGAAAGCATGGCTTTATTAGGCACGGCATTTGCGCTGCACCTGAGGCAGTTTATCTCTGAATTTGTAGATATGCAACATTTGAAAACAGCGCACACTGAAATTAAATTGTGAATACTATTGGATTTTTAAACAACGATTGTGGTGAAAGTAATGAAGCGGCAAATTGGCGCGATCTTCATATTTTCTTGTTTTTTATAACACACTTATTTTCATTTCAAGTTTATTACATGGTCTTCAGAATTCCATAAGATATATAACATGCCCTTTATGATAGTATTTTGAGGTGCTATGATAACCATTTTTTCTAACATACGTAAACTGGTATGTTAATTACATTTTATAATATGCAATGATATTTTTGAAAAAGGCTTTAACTTTTTGAAAAAACTGATTTATTGTTTGGGAATAAAAAATATTCGAAATGATAAAATTTTTATTCTATCAATAGGATTATAAAATAAGAATACAACAATGTTCATATCTTTACAAAATGTGTTCTCACCATAAAATTTTTGATTACACGAATAGATGAACTAAATTAATAAAAGACAATACTTCTATTGTTGAAACTCTTATTTATATCACGATCAAAATCAAAAATAAATTAACTTCCACTTCGACTGGCGAATTTGATAAAATTTGGTATGTGGATATTAAAAATGAAACGACATACATACACAATGTCATTAATAAATTATGAATTTTCATTTTCTCATAAAATTATTATTTTGACATGATAACTCGTTTCTGTGAATTATCCTAAATCATTTAAAATAGGCAAATAAGGTAAACTTTTACGTTAATCTATAAGACGAGATATATTAAAGAAAAAACCGTCCTTTTAGTAAAGAAATATATTGAAATATACAAATGTTAAAATTTCTTATAATTTTTCCCAATATTTACCAGTTTTTAACCGAACATGCGGAAGAATGAAACTGGATAGCTGCGATTCATGTTTATAGATCTCGGACATCACATATGCTTATTAATAAAATTACAAAGAATTAGAAGTATTAATGTGTACCTTTTGGTCTCCAAATCTCATTTGTCTTCTTGCGTTTCTAGAAACATTCATTCTACATAGAAATAAGCGAATTTCCTCAGTAGGATTACTGTTTGATCCTGAATTTACTGGCCGTCCCAATTCACATTGGATTGCTTGATGGTCTTGTTTATCTATAATATCGTATACACTATCTCCATGGATTAGAAGGTCCTCCTATAAAAACAAATCATTTGCATTATAATTATTTACTTCTTTAGTTATTTTATTTAAGTATTATTATAATCAGAGCGCTTGGGTCACCTTATGGATAAATTATTGATGACAAAGACATGGGAGACTGCTTTTATTTTTATTCCTCGGATCATCCCCACCATGACTTACACTTTTGGCACTGAACTCTAGTCCAGTCGACTTTCTGTCCTCGTAATACACCAGTAAGTGCTGGAATGATACCCGCTAAGCTGTATTATCCCAAAAAAAATTAAGCTGTTATAGTATTCCGAATAACATTAAATAATCTGTGTTTACAAGACTATAGCATTTTTTAATCGAAAGTCAAAAATCCTTTTTTAAATATTCAACCATTAATTTGAATGAATGTATGTGAGATTACATTTTTAAATGGTTTACTCAAGGGATATAAATTTTGATAAAAACCATTTTTACTTGTAGTTTTGATATGTTTTTAAACATTAGGTATATGTATATGATTTATTTGACAACAAGATCGTTAAATGTAACCTTTACAATAATTAATTCTTGCTTTTGTGGTAGAATAAATGCTATTGTTTTTAATTAATGACAGCGGTTCCAACGTTTTTATTTCTGAGAATACCGATAACCAAATTTTTTTATATTATATACAGAATGTGTCAAAAATTAAAAATGTTATTTGGAATTCTGAGCCGAATTAATTGCAGACAGGCTGCATAGTGCATATTTAAAATTTGTGGTATATAAGAACAGGGATAAACGGTGTTCAAAAAAAAAACGGTCAAGAGACCTATAACTTTTTTCGTAACGTATGTCTTAGTTTAAATTCTAAGGAAGCACAAGACGCCAAGGCGCAACCACTGTCAAATGTCAAAATTGACGAACAAAATAAGAAGCTACGGCATACGTTCGTCAAAACAAGATCCTGCTTGAGGCAACTTGATGTTTTTTTTTTTTTTTTGTTTGAACACGTTATATTTACTTCAACAAGGAGAGCCCTATGTGCCATTACATATGGAAACTTTTTTGTCAACAAACCTAACCTTAATGTTTCTGTTACTGTGTAACCTTTTACTAATCGATATCTATTACCCTCAACAATATTTGACAATTTTTGACAACAAATCTTAAAGAAACTATAACTTTTAAAAAATCACCAAAGGATCAAAGGTCCCAGTTTGTTTATTTTGTCATTATAAAGTAATTCTGGATATTTAGTGACACATTTTTGTAAAAACATTCTGTACCAACAAAAGAGAAAACATCAATAAATTACCTATTTCTTAAAGTTGACTGAGCAGTAGTATTAAAAGATGTTCAAATAAACACAAATTGACTTTGAAAATCAATATCGATTTTGTCAGAAAATGAAAAAGAAAAAATTTTGGAATATTAGCCCGTTTAAAATGTGGCAAACATAAATTTCGGAACTATGAAGAATAGTTACTGTTTCGTCTTTAAATGTTTCTGCTGAATTATCGATAGTTGAAGAAATCATTACAAAAATAGGTACCTAATCAGAGACTACCCTTCCCCTGCCGCTGCCATTCCGAAAAAGTCAGGCATGTCTCATTGAGGATGCTCCAAGAAACAAAATAAAATCAGTATCACGCTTCCTTGTTACCCATGGAAAAAAATTCCTTTGGGTCCATTGATTATTATTGTTAGAACTGAAAACTGAAACAAGATGTCTCAATTTTAACTTATATTCTGAATTTTAAATGATGAAGTGAAAAAACTTATAATTTATTTATCAAATAATATAACGAATATCTAAACATTTTTTCCACTTCGTCATTACTTGTAAATACTTTAGTGTACTAAAGGTAATGTTGCACATAAGGCAGTGGCGATGGGTGGAGTAGCTAACATATTAATAAGACCAAAATCGCTGCGTCATTGACGTTGATGACAGAGTCAGTCGATCGTCTGGCTTTACTAAACTAGTAAATCCTGAACGAGTGTCAGAAGTTTCAATTCTATTTTTTTTTAAATTTTTTTAATAAATGATTTATTAATTAACTATTTCTTTAGGTGAGCGCTGCGATTGAAGTTTTTTATGAAAAGGGTTCAAAGCTCACTCTTAAGCTTAAAGCTCAAAAAGTTCGCTCACCTGTAAAACACTCACCATGGAATGTCCCAGGTACTCTGCAGCATTGTCCGATATATACAACAGCTTACCATTTTGAGTCATCATCATCAGAAAGCCACTTAAGGCCTGAAACAAAAGAAAAATTGAAGAAAGCGCTCGGCTCTACTCACAAAAATCATTTTTAGTAGTGTCCCATGAAACAAGGTGGCATAAAATGTTTGTTTTTTAAATTTTTTCAGGCAATAATTGCAGGTTAAGCATTGGGAATTTCAGCTAATTTGTCTCTCTGTATACAGTGACGTAGCAACTGGGTATTTGTGCAAGGTCATGGATAATGATGGTTCTCAAAATTTTGAATTTATGTCAACATGTTCGATTTAAGAAATATTTTTAAACACTTTATTCCTTTAAAGCAGAACTAGCGGCACAAATCTGTTCATTTGTACAATTTTCTTCTTTTAGAATTATGTTGAACATAACCAAAATCAGGTCAAAATGGACACAACGTTTTCGTGTGCTACAAATATACGCTGTCCAGAATGTGTAAGAAGTAGAATGATTTAAATACACTGAAATAATTAAAGAGATTAAAGAAGCTATCAGTAGCAGACGGTAAACAAGACAAACGATTTTTCTTCACTTTACGTTAACATATTGGATAACTTATAAGTCGTGACGTCACATATGTACAAAGAGAGAAATTATCTGAAATTCCTAATATTGCGATATCATAATTCCTCTTACAATTTACGTGTACGTCATCCATAATAATTTTTCCCAATAACCACTCGACAGCGCAACACTCAAACTTGATATTATTCTCATTACAAACTTGCTATCAAGTTAAAATATATGGTATTTCGCCATGGCAACTAATTTAAAAATTTCAACTCAAATATGGCTCGCTCCCATTTTTAAATTTTATTATTATTATATTAAAACACAATTTTTAGAGGTCAATGTATTTATAAAATCCGATTTTTTGACATAAACTATCAAATTTTTAAGCTTTTAGTTTCGTCGGAAATGACCGCAACTTTCTTATTTTAAACGAGACGTTGTTCATACTTTTAGATTCTACATAAAATTCTGAATGTAAGACACCATTAAAGTGCCTTTTTGATGCTTTTTTAATTAAAAATTTATTTTTGAATCAAGCGTATCATAAGTCACATACAATGAGTTCTGGCGATAAATATAAATCAAAAAAAATCAAACTTTACGTATAAAATTCGCTTGGCTAGAGGTCTTTAAAAACTGTTTTTCAAACTTACTAGGTTTTTTCAAATGAAACCACAGCGGTTCAGATTTTTTAAAAATAATCATTAATTAAAATTTAAAATTAGTAAATTGGTTCCACTTCAAAAATCCAGTAAATTAAGACTCTGACAGTTTGACGTTCATTTTTTTCGACATAATTGCATCCGCAGAAATCATTTTATATGACTCATTGATTAAAAAATAAATTTTGAATTAAAAACGATTTATTTGTGTTAAAAAGGTATTTTAAGGCTTTAAGGATTCAGAATTTTATGTAGAATCTAAAAATAGAAATACAAGGTCATTATAAATGTTTGTAGTCAAAGGCAGCTGTAAAAACAAATGCAATTGGTTTTGTTGCTGCTTTATAATCATAATGATTCGGACTGTTTAATTTTGACATATAAAATACGATCTGTTATTACGTTGGATTG
>QDEB01076654.1:7257-22768 GCA_004193795.1 Asbolus verrucosus
TTGTACTATTTTCGTGCTATGTAAGAAATGGTATTAAGTTCGCCGGAAATGATGTTGGTTTTCTTTTAAGTGGTTATATGTACATTTTATTATAAAATAAAATTTAATTTGTTATCATCCAAGCCACTCTCTGCGAGCGCATTTTTTTAAACTCAATTTGTATAATAATTGTTTACAATTTTAAAGATTTTGTGGGATAAGAAGACAGATTTAATTCAATTATTCACATCGGCCAATTCTTCGTGTTCGATTTTGCCATGCTCGCAGCTGTATATTTCCCAAAGTGTAGCTTTTTAAATTCGAATCTTTTGTTTTGCCACGACCTTAAAATTAATTTGTTGTTGCGTTGTGAAGTAAATGGAGACGAGTCTAAACGAGACAAGACATTCGTGATTGTAATACAAAGAGCTAAGATGAAATTTCCCGATTCTTCTTTAAAATCGGCCAAAACAGATCCTGTTATCGGAAAGCTCGGGGCGAGATTTCACGATAATTTAAAACGGGAAATTAATTGTCCTAAGAATGTGGTGTTTCAATATTTATTCGTGAGAGCATCTCACTTATTTGTTGTAAATTTCATTATTTTTCCACTGTCGATTTTAGACAGAACAACATCACTTAATTAATAAAAGGTGATAAAACTCTATTAATTAAATATTAACATTTTATTATTGGGGACTTGCAATAAATTTATCTTTGTTTTGCTTCTGTAAATAAAAGCTACACTGAAGACATCTAAACTCATGATTTATAAATCAATTATCTTTACAAAAATTTCTCAAAGATTTGAAGTTGCACCTCTTGAAAACATTTTTTATTATGCATTTAAATAGCAATTTTCTATAAAATTTTTGTGAACTTAGAGACAATTAAAATTTTCAGGACCAATAATAGTTTAATATCAAAAAAAAAAATTAGAGAGAATTTCAGTTTTCATATTCTACTTCTTGTGTCATGATACCTTTAGGCTATTTTTCATTGTAAAGTGAATAAATGAAATCAACAATTCTGCAAGCAGCAACTACGACAAAAATTCGTTCGTGTGATTCAGATATAAATTTTAGTAAATGCAAGTCAAGATGAAAATATTCTGCCTGATTTATAATCCCGTTTTCGGAAATCAAAATACGGGAAAGTATTTAGATCATGATTTTGATAATGCAATTGTGTAATGGATTTGAGAATTTCAAGGCAAAATCGTTAAAGATGACCAGATTTGAATAAAAAAACGTCGGTAAATGTTACTGTTCCGCTTTAACCTCTCCTAGAAGCTTCTTCATATTATTAATATTGCGCTGATGGAAGATTATCTGTTTTCTTACATAGTTTGGATATAATCTCGGTTTCAAAGAGAGTTTCTTATAATAAACTTCAAGTTTTAAATGAGATATTTTAAACGAAATCCACTGTGAAAGACATAGATTATTTGACTGTCTAATTGAAATTTTCGAATAACTGAGTTACTTTTTTTTGTTACATTTTCCGGAATAAAGTAACAAAGCAACTGTCGTAAATTCTTTTCCGTCAAAGAGCGTAGTCTTAACAATCACGCATTTCGTATTTGAGCTTTTTTCATTTCGGGACGAATACGAGCATTTGCTGTAGCGTGAAACTTAATTTGTTTTGGTCTTGCTATCACTGTAAACACCGTCGCTGATGATGTACTATCGTATTACCAAGGCAGACTCTATTAGCCACTCAACGTAAACACATTTTGGTTTCCCAAGTTCTCCATAAAAGTTTTTATAAGCAAATGTGAACATAGTTTGATGTCCACGTCCTACTTTCATAAAGTGAAACGGTTTATCAAAACTCTCCAAGTTTCGTTCCTACAACTATGATTAGTATAATTCACATAGGTTTAATTTTCAAATGTTGCGATTTATTTTGATATTCGACGATTCGTCCGTGAAAGCGTTGTCATTTAAAAACGCTTGTATGTACGAGTACAGTGAACATTAATAGTTAAACGTGTCCACTTCATAAAATAGTGAGAAGGTATTAGATTCAATGTCCCGTTTGCAAGTGAATGTTGTGCATGCAGCAAAAGTTAGTAGGTGCTTGAAAAAAGGTATGTGGCACATTTAATCATTAATGATCACTTTTTACAACATTCACATTGTTTATTACCAAATTATATATCGTTAAGAAATGATTACTTTATATAGATCTAATTTTGTAATAAACTTTCTAATCAAACAAACGCTTTAAGTTCATAATGGATTAATAACAGTATTACAGTACTACAAGTGATGTCTACAAATTCATTAGAATTTCTGTTCTTGGAAAGTATCTAAACCAGCAACGTTTAGGAAACTGATATAGTTAAACTTGCTGAGGCATCAAATTTACCTCATAATTACATTATAAACGACAAAGGCACTATAGTTGTTGGATCGCTTGAGAGGGAATTCATTTTAGAAGCAGATGACGAGAATTTATTTGTAAGACACAAAAAGACTGAAGACTTCTTCTTATAATAGTTTTATTTTATTCTTTTCTTGATTTTATTAACTGCTCTCATTATAGGTTTATTCTACATTTACCTCTGTAACCTCAGTGAAGGAAATAAAAATTTTAGACAACAGATGTATCTAGATATTTTATTTATAACTACATATAAGAAAATATAAATATTGATAAGGTCCAAGTAAGTGAAAATACAACTTTACAGGATTATCACAGAGTGAACATACACAGAGGAAAGAGAAACGAAAATTGGGCATCCCAAGCATGATTGGTGGATAGAATCGAATGGATTAAAAACTCAAAGCGGAAGTTTCATAGGCAAAGGTCAAAGGTTGCCTCAATATTAATGACTGATTTTCAGGCTACAATTTAAAGATCCCATTACTTATGTGTGGCGCCTCTGTATATATTTTCTCTGTAATATTGTAACAAATTACATATACCATTAATGCTAGCAGAACGATCGAGATATATGTTGTAATATTTTTCTCTTAAATAACAATAAATAAATAAATAAATAATTATCACTTCTATCCTTGAGAATGGCAACGCTGAATATCTCATTGTTGCTTTTTTTTCAAATTAAAGAAGCACTTATACATGAATGATTCTTTAAATATCTACCAAGCGAACCTAAAATATGTCACAAAATTTCAAAGTTTTCAGACATTAGCTAAATTCAACTCATTAATATGTTCATCACTAGAACGAAGAGATAAATTAAAAAAAGGTCATAAATGTCCTTTGCAGAAAATAAAAAGTCAGGGATCACTCATGGTAGTTTGATTTATGTTTATTTTCGTTAGCAAAAAATGAGAAGTACCTTGGCTCCCTTTCCTAAATGTTGGCAACATTTCTTCTTCTTGGGAGATTTTCTTTGTAGTACTTCCCTCCAGTTCATCGGGAGCAAGTTAGGTACTGCTTCATTTCCAAATTTAATGTGGTAGTTTACTTTACACATTGCAATTAACAATGTTAGAAAAACCCTTACATCTCGAAACCGTTTAGCAATTGTATTAGCTGCTCGAAATCACTTTTCAAAAATTTTAATTGAAATGAAACAAATGAACAGAAATTATGTACAATTGTAAAGAAAAGTAAAATCCTTTAATTATAGATCATTTTTTGAGACTTTCTAAAATTTTCTATCAAAAATTTAGCAAGAAAGAGAAAAATTATAAAAACACAAGACGCAAAAATTATAAACAGAAGAGGCCTAAAGAATCTCACATTTCTTTAAAAAGGTCACATTAAAAATAACAAGTATACCACTGGAATGTAAGTTTTTTTTCACAAGATTCGAATAAAAATAATTGTGAGAAGTTAACAAAAACAATGTGAGAAGAATTAACGAAGCTTTATTGAAAATGATTTACCCACTATGTCGAATTTCAAACAAAAATGTTTAGAAACTACCAAATTGATTAAAAGTTTTAAGTCGCTTTAGTGTAACTTTCTACAAGCCAGACAGCGCTTCTTGTACTAAAACATTAGAAATCTGTTGAACGTTTTAAAAAGGAAAATATTAAACACTTGTTGTTGCAGGTAACTTAGTTATTAATAGGAGCGATTAGTACTAAAGTAACGATTGATTTACAGAGAAAAAAGGCTTACCGCTTTATAAAATTGCAATTTAAAATATCGGTAATAAATAATAACAATGAATGAATAATATTTTAATAAAAAACAGTTATTGATAATCAATAACTTCATTGTAAATATTGTCTTACCTTTCTTATATTGCAGTTCTATTTCCTAACAATATGCAAACATTCTTTGTATTCTTACTGCCGACTTACAAGTTTGGAATATGGCCCAACCCCTACACTAACCCTGAATGAAATTATAGAAGAAAATAAGGTGACTGAAAAAGAATTCACAACATTCTCTTGCCTTTGCGTTTCGGCAGGTATTAGCTATCTAATAATGCCTACTGTTTAAACTAAAAACAAACTTTTCTACATAATTAAAGACAAAAATCTTTTTACATTACGTCAATGCGTCAGAGAAAAGTTGAATTAACTTGATTTTTTTATAAGCTGAAAAAATGGAATTACTTCAATAAACATTTTTTCAAACATCTTGAACAACTTTTAGTCAAGTTATTTGAAGTATGACTTAAGAACACGATAATTATCGTTCTGGCTTGCCGCTTTCGCAACATTACGAGTGATGAATATGTTGTTTATGTGCGGTTGGTGAAAAAAATGCAGATTTGTTTGTACCAAAATTTAAACAAAGTTCTCTCAAGTAATTTGCGTGTTTTTTATAGTTTCTGAATTAAATGAATATTAATGTGGACGACAACCTGCATTGCTGATGTAGCGCCACGAGTTTTGCGTTAAATTTATTAGTATGCCAGTTGGAAACATGTTCAACTATTTTTCATTACTTCTAGGAAATTTATTTTATTTGCATACATGTGTTGCGATTCTGCTGTAACGTAAATTACCACACATTGGAAGCATTATAGATGCATGTAGTTGGTTTTTGTGCGAGTGCATCCACGCGTCAGTTATTAAAATCAATCTAAATTTAGTGTAGCAGTTGCGCATTATACAGTTACATAAATTATGCAGACCTAAACGAAGGGGTTCATTTATTAAAAAAGCACCCGTAAAAATAAATTGCTTTGGAATATTGAACAAATATTCTCCGATACTTAACCTATAATTAATTGAGTTGTCTGCCTTCCGTAATTGAAAATGATTGCTTGTTCGAACGAAAGACATTAATCAAAATGCATGCCTTAACGTGAATAAATTCAGCAAATGTTTAGCCTCATTTGTGCCTCTTCTTGTGTGTAATCATTTGGGTGGGTATCACTACAAGAAAAAAAATAATAAACACTGCAACGTTCTGCCGACATCAGCGTTAGAGTTGCGAATTTTTCAGCTTCAAAAGCAGTAAAGTGTAAATGAATTTTCCGCTAAGAAGGTGACCCAACGTGTTGGAACTCTTGCACTTCGAAATAGATTTGATTATTCCCCTCCTGAGAGAAGTACGTGATGAACGTTGCCTGTGGCATATTACATATATTATGAATCCTGACTTAACTCACGCCAATTTGAATTTATGATGCTACCAGGCCAAATTGCATAACGCTGATTGCTCCATATTCATGACTATAGGGGCCAATTTTACCCTAATAATTTTTCGAATCTTGTTATTTTATTTAAATTTTGATGTTAAGTACGCACCCGCTACCAGCAGCCGTTATTAAATCCCTGTAAAGTCAAGACAAATAGTTTTAACTTTTGTCCAAGTCTCGGTGAAATTAACCTCAGCTGTTGTATTTTATAAATCAGAGTTTTAAACTCGTCATATTAGCGCACCTCTTTTGAGGATTTTACGGTTATTCGCGAGAGAGATTCTCATTTTTTTTATTTAGGGTTTACTGTAAAACTTTAATCTTGTTTTTAATGAATACATGTTTTCACCATACAATAATTTCTTGTTTTGTGTTATAATGCACAGTTCACACCTTGGTAAAAGTTAACTTAATTAGAAATTTCATGTTTGATCTATGAGCAGCCAACATTCTGACCGAAAAGTTTCAGTCAGTTAGTTTGCTTAATTACGGTTCGTTTTCATTATTAGTCTGCTTTTTGCGTTGACAAAGGGAAAAATTCTGAATGCACTCCTCATCAT
This sequence comes from Asbolus verrucosus, assembly GCA_004193795.1. Taxonomy (NCBI): domain Eukaryota; kingdom Metazoa; phylum Arthropoda; class Insecta; order Coleoptera; family Tenebrionidae; genus Asbolus; species Asbolus verrucosus. The sequence continues at coordinate 13,378 of QDEB01076654.1, forward strand.
ATTGTCAAGATTTCTGTAAAAACGACGCCGATTTGAATCAGGAATAGATGAGTAATAAATTCAAATCAATTTAAGAGGGAAGAAATTTATGTTAAAATGTAATTGAACTCAATAACGCCAGATTCCCAATTCCCACCACAATGTGACGATCTGGGAAAAATAAATCTTAATTTACGCGTTTATTGCTACATTTCCAAAAATAATTCGTCACAACTGATGGTTGTTTCCCAAATTACACCAAAATGTGGTAATCCACAGGGGGACTAATCACCCTAAAACCCTTTACTATATGAATTTTTAAAATTTAAAATTTTAAAATTCAAAAAATGCTTTTATTGAAAAATACATAAAATGTAACATTTTGAGAATATTAATTGAAAGTGATTTAAATAAAAATACTTCCATCCACTTTCACCTTTATAATAAAAGCCAAAATATTCTCATGTAATGTACATAATAGAGTATATTTTACACATTTTTTTTACAAAAAACTAATTAACAAAATGAATGTTTAATATTTATTTGAAACTGAAAAAAAAATCTAAACGTTAAACAGACTAAAAATAATTCCACTGTTGAAAAATGGAAGATGAAGGAAAGGTTTAATGCCCTCAATTACCTCGCTGATAAGCTCCGTAACCATGTCTATATTAAAAGATTAATTTATGATAAAACTGTTTTATGAACTGCTTTATCTTTTAAGTGAAACATAAAAATTTTGGCAAAAAAATTAATAGCCTTTTTACTTAATTTACAACTTCATAACTAACTCACAACTTACTCAGATATGTTTTTAATGGCAGTTCTCTTATGAAGTCATCGGCAAATTTTAGAAATCCGCTCTTTGTTGACAAGAAATTGTTTTTCCTGAAAGAAAAGCAAAGGGTAAGTTTGCTTTATTCCTTCTACTGAATGAACTAATGCAGCTGAGCTAAATAGAAAAAAATATTGACTGAAGTGGCGACGCTATCCTTTCTAGCGTAATAGAAATTGAAATACCCATTTTTCTTTATTTTCTTTGCTAGCAACAAAGAATAAAACGTAATCATTCAATGGAACATAAATTTACATTTTCGTAGGAGAAAATTAAGATTAAAGAACTGGAATTTAATATGAGTGTTATATTACATGCTCCGAACAAATTTCTATTCCAGCACGCATATGGCACATTCACTTTGATTTATTATTATTAGTGACAGACCTTTAAACTGAATGTGGAAGTTTTTGGTAGAAAGATTAGAAACAATCTCTTGTTAAAGCGAATGTCCCAGATGCGGAATAGTGTTCTAGGAGAAATCTTTACTGTTCATTTGCTTCGTTTAAACGGAAGCTATACATTTCCTCTCCGACACGACACAACTAATTAAGTATTTCAAATGGTATACATTCATCGGGCTTTTGTATCATATTGCACTTCATTTTTCCCTCTTATGGCAATAACATCTGCAGCAACTATCTCACAGCTTATAGATATTAAAATTATGACATTACGTAGTGTAATAATTTATTGTACATACGTAAAGGAAAAAGCATTTTCTTTAAGTGTAGTGGTCAGAGATACAAATGTAATTGCGGGCGTCGTGAGATATTTTATGCATAATTTTGAATTTTGTGTAAAAACGTTTAAGAAGCACATTACATCGAATTTGATAGAAGAACGTTGCTCAACTTGTGGCTGCTTGTTTTATTTACTGCTTTTCACGATAAGCAGGTATTATTTGCGTTGTTGAAAATTAGAAAGCTTTGTCTGGAAGCTTTTAGTAACAAAATCCTGTTAAAATGCTATTAAAATTTACCGCAACATGTATTTATGCCCGAATTAATTCGAAATGTCACAGTGCGCTCCCTTAATGCTATGTTTTGTGGCACCGAATTGTGCAAATGTATCTCAACAGCTTGAAGATATGTAGCCTGGCAGCTATATATCAAGTTAGTAAAGCCGTATATTTGCTGAGTGTAGTGAGTACTAATCGTGTGTAGCCCCATCTTTTGGGATATAATGACATTGATATATAGCCTCGTGTACAGATGAGATTGTGCGGAGGTATTGTCCATGGCGATGTAAACAATGCTCGGCACATTTCTTTATTAGACTCCCAATCAAAAAGAAAGTTATCAATTACTTTTTTCTGCTGTATCCACAATGGCAAAAAATCCATTCGCGAATTAGAACGCCCACCATCGGAAATCTGCAGACAGACTAACTGCAAACTGCTCGACGCGTTAAATTCTGATTTTTTATGGTAATTTTATAATTATTGTATAATTAATTATTATTTTATGTAACAGTTTGGTTGTTTCGTTATTTGAAGAAACAAACACTTGTTTAACTTAAGTAAGATACAAGCACCCAAATTTAAATTTACAAAAGCATAAACGTTTCTAAACTCCCACAAACCGCAAAAAATGTATTAACAACTTATTTTAACTTATCACTGGAATTGAGAAGGTGAATCGATAGATAAGACTTAGGTACAATACCCTCTTGTGGGCTCTTTTCAACTTTAGGACTTCACGCTTACTGCACTTTAGTTTTCATTCATTTTCTATGTGTATATGGTGAATCGTTTTAAAATGCAAGCACACAATAACTGCTACAATCTAAATCCGATAGTAATAATTTGCAGTCATGTAGAAAGTTCCTAAACGTCATATTCTGGTTAAAATAGAAATTTGAGTGAGATGTGCAATTCACATTTTGAAATGTGATACTGATTTTTAAATTTGAGAATCCACATAACATTTCAAAAGAAAAGTTTTGAAAAATTGAAAACAAGGAAAAAGTATGAAATATTATTACTATATATTTTGAGATTGAAAGATTTGGATTTTGGCGTAGTTGTCATCAATATTTCATAATGCAGCACACCTACACATTTAACATGTAAACTTGAAATTACAACGATAACCGAACTTCAGAAATTTTCGAAAAATATTTAAAATTTGGTGAAAGTTTTAATAAAGAAATCAAAAATCTGTTAACCAGTAAAATCTAACAGTTGAACATATTTCAATGTTCCAATTTCACTGCAAAATTTTGGGGGAAAATCATTTTGGAGAAATATTTGAATAATTATAGTGTTGAATCGTATTATAAAAATGATATCAGACTTAGGCAACTTCGCTTTTTCCATATACAATTGACTCCGTTTACATAATGTAGGGAAAACGAAGGTTCAAAGTTTGGAAGTTATTATTGGTTTCCCAGCTATAAGAGAGCAAGAGTGCAGATATAAAAGTTTGTAGAATTAATAAGGATGTTTAAACCGACTCTTGGCTTTTTATTTTGATAAAAATTTTTCTTTGACAATATGGAAAAAGTTTCAGATATTATTAATTCATTATCTTTTAGGGAATGAAAAAAAATTATTCTAAAATACAAACTTTTCCGTACATTTAAGCGGATTGTCTTTACCAGCGTAATAAAATTAAATGTTTTGTGCAAAATTAGAACGTCCCAGTTTTTACAAAACAATGATTTATCATTCAACATTCAATTAAGTGCGTGAAATTTAGTATTAAATCTACACATCCCCCATCTAACGAGATGTTCTTTTGAAGCTCGGTAGCGATGTGGTTAACGGCCGGAGCTGATTTATTTCAATTTGATATTGTTGTAGCGAGGCTTGTGTAAACGTTAAGCTTCCAATTTCTGCACCTAACTCGAACTAACATTTTAGTTCGACAATTCTGACACACAACTCCGAACTATTTTCAACTTTATATTGAAACTGAGCAAATTAGCATCAGTCAAAGAAGAAATTTTTTCCTGTAACATTTTGAGCATCCATAATGAGAAAAGTTTCATTTTTTCTACCAGAGTTCGGATTTAATCACTTTCACACACTAACGAATTAAGAAAGTAAAAGCTGCAGTTCAAAAGATATTGAAGTCATTAAACGTTCGATTCAGTGGAGCGTCTCATCAAAAAAATCTTTCTTAACCCTAAATAAGTTTAGATATCAAAGATGGAGTAAAAATTAATTACAGCTGGAACCCTGTTCCAATCTATTTCCTGATTGCATTTTCAATTCGCATTCTTAATTAAGTAAACTAATCTTAAGGTAACTAGCTGACTCACTGAGAGGGTGCAGTACAGTCGCAATTTACTGTGTTAGTACAAATTGCAATGTAATTTGGCATAGAATTGGGGGAGAAAATTCCATCTCGTAAATTGGCCTTACCTACTTCACTTGGCTGTAGGCAAATATGGAAGTGGAACTTACATTCGTGGGGAAGGAGACGAATTAAAAATCGCTTAAAATGATGGCGATGCGACACAAAATTCATGAATTTTTGTAATAAAGTTATTTTATTGCATTTTTAATAACAGGTTACTGCTAAATAGCAGGATATGTACATTCATTTATACAGAACATTTAATCTAATTGTCCTTACATCCTTACAAATAATTCGGAGTTACATCATATAATACTTACAATAATAATTATTTAATGTGTTAATTTTTATTTATATACAATCTGATCATTTCGATTACAGTCTTCAAAATTATTACTACAATGAACTGCCTAAGATAAACTCAACATTCTCGTCTAAAACATTAACAGCAAGTTTCTCCAAATTCAGATAATTTTAAACGAAGGGCAAATCTATCATTACTAAGGATAATACTTCTCAAAAGTTGCTTTTTTTGTTAAGTTATCTGAGATTTATTGCAATTAAATCTAAGTTTTGTTTGTTTGTTTGTTTGTTCGGAAACAGTAGGCAATCAATGGAAGAACGTAATTTATAAAACGTCGTTCATCAAATAGATAACAGAACTGGGGCCACAAAAAATGAAATAAACTTTTAATTACCTATAAAGCAAGAATTATGACAAATACAAATTATAAATAAAACGACAAAATTATTACTTTGATTCACGTGATTTACAGCTTACTTATGTATTTTAATTATAATGTTTCCATATAACATAAATCATTTATTTGTCTAAAAAAATACTGTATCCTATGTACGTGGAAATAAAGCAATGCCCTAAATTAATAACGTACAGGTCGTTGCACCTTAAAAACCACAAACTGGAAAAAATAATGACTGGCGAATTGAAAGTCCTTTTTCCACTAAACGTGGAAAGGTATTAATGAAAGTTTCGAAAACTTTTGTTTCGAAAACTAAGTTTACAATTTTTTTGATCTTTTTTCCATTTCATGCGAGACTCCGAGCATGATGTTTTTTAATGAAGCCTCACAAACAGCAGTCAAATTCAATCAATTGTTCTAAATAATGCGGGATCGAAAGTAAAGTACCTCCAGTTACCAATTAATGCGGCAAAATTTTTAGAACGCATGTCGTAACTAACACAGTCCGGTCTGAGTTTCGTCCTAATCTGTCATCTGTGCTGTAATTTTAAGTTGACGTCCGAGACTCTCTAGCAGAAAACATTGTCGCATCAAGTGGTAACTGGAGGTAATTTATTTTTGATCGCACGTTTTGATAGAAATTGTAATAATTTTATTATTCAACAAAAACGTGAATTTAATACCTAACCCAAAATAGTTTAACAAATGTACACTAATATGAATCTTTTTTTAATTTAATGATAAATTTGAAAACAATGGGTAAAAACTTTGAATTAAAAAATGTTGATGATAATAATGTGCAGCAAATCGTAATATTTAAACGATTTTCTGTTTAATAGATATTTTTTTAACGCTGGAAATATTGTTTACATTTCGCTTACTTCATTTCCGTCAAAACTGTATATATTTAGAAGATTCGCATTTAAAATTTTCCACTAAATATCTAGTTGGGAGTTACAAATTTGTTAATGATAGCTTATGGCTCCCCGGTGTTTTCCAAAGAATACTCACTTCCTTGATTTCTGTTTATATTATCATTTTAAACCAGTTTCCAAAGTTTAAATATTAGTAAAATAAATTTATCATAACTTCCAGCTAAATCGGAAGGAAAATTTTGGCTGAAATGGTATGTTTTCTTACCATTCGTTTTTGTATTTTGTACTTTTCTAAAAATAAACTGCAAAAATTAATCAAATTTAAATAGCTAAGCAATACTTAAATGAATTATTTGTAATTCAAGAACTGTGAATTTGTAAATGTCTGTTCGTAACAATATATTTTGATAAATATCTCAAAAATCGTATTTCAAAGAAAAAATCAGAAAAGTGAGGATTCTCAGAATATAGTCAATTTTTTGTGCAGTTTTGAAGAAAAATGACAAAAATTTAAAGATTAACAGTAAATAAAACAATAAAACAAACGTTTTAATAAATACAATAAGTTTACATTAAGGTACATTCTTTATATCAAAAATCTATACAGATTTGTAGTGTTCAAAAAGTAATAGATTTTCTATATATATAGAGTAAATCTGTGCTCCGATGAAACTAATATAACAAAAAAATTGTACTTTCAGCACCATTTATTTGAAACATTTATTTGAATACTGAATATAAATTATCTACATCGGCGTATTAGAAATAATTAAACTTTCAAATTTCATTTCACTTTTCTATACCTAATTCAATAATTGAATTTGCAACTTTTTTGATTAATTAAATATTAAAGACAATAGAAATAAAACTTATAAAAAACTTACCCAACTATAAAAACATTCAGTAGTCCTCACCATGACGTCATGTCTTGTAATAATGCAAGTTGTTGGCTACAAATTTTACATTTCTTTGCAATACAAAGACATTTGCTGTTCTTTCATTCTGTTTCTACAAAGCATAATAAACAATCATCATGAGACTTTTTTGGATTAGCATTGAAGTTTTTTGTAACTATATAAAAACTGACATTGAGTTTTAAAACACCAATCTTTTAATAATTTTCTGGATCATGAATATAATTTGATATTACTTTTCTATGGGTGTGGTACATTTACCAGTTCACAGCCACCTACGTTTGACAATCGTGAGTAATTTTAAGGGCACATGACATCCTACTCTTTTTAGGTTTCTTGGTGCCGTCTGTTTTTAAGATGGAACGGCCTGTGTTGTCGGACTGTAAAAAATCAACAAATTTCATCACGACTGAATTTTAAGTAAGTTCTCGTGTAGCTGAAAACCGTTTCAGCGGCAGAAGAACAAATTTATGGAATATATGATATTAAATAACGGGCATATTTGCGTTTCCTTCGATACATTTTGATATGAATTTCACAGCAAGGTCTCACAACACTTTACGATTTCTGAGCATACAATTTTGTATTTTGTACAGCTGGCTAGAGATCTGAGTAAATAACACTGCAGTCTAACGATGCACTGTATTTTTACGACGGTTCGTAACAAATTATGTGTCACCTGAGAATAAGTAGCACTGTCACCACTAGTGTGATGTGAAAATGAAAAGTAACTGTATTTCCGCCGTGTGAACTGGAGTGGGTCTCCAGCTCCAGAGGGGCAGGTGCAACACTTGGGAACAGCCAGTTCTCCGACGGGTCCTCCTCTGCAGATCTCATCCCACCTGAACATAAAAAGTTCGTATTAATTTATGTCGGAGAATTATGGGCAGTACTACCGAATTTTCCAGCTATATACCAGATACTTTATGGGACGACCGGGATAGTATAAACAACTTAAACTGAATTAAATTTACATTCTTCTAGAGAAAACGGTTCTGGTTGGGAAGAGATATGGTAATATGAAATATATACACTTCTTTTTCAATTCAACTTTCGTTTATTTTTAATAAACATTTCTGATATCTCTACATACAATTTCGTTTCAAAGACATCATTTAAAGACAAAAAATATTCGTCTCAGTTTGCTTTCGCAACGTCCTGCAGTTTGCATTCATAAATAATTCAAACTGCAAGTTTTCAGCAATGCGAACAAAAATGATTGCTTTTTTCGGAACTCCTGTATGTAATTAATGTTATTGAACAAACACAAATACATATGAAAGCGAATTAGGAAAAAATAAAATATTTGATCTGTAAACACGAGTGTAGGGATCGTTGAAAACAACAGATTATTTTGTCTCTCCGAGTCTTGTACCGTCTTCCTGAAAGTGATCGACAGGAAACAAACTAAGGCGAATAAACGCAATATGAGATGTGATGCTACCTCCATTTCTACGTATTGGAAGGCAATAGTGTTCCAAATGTACCTCATTAAGATAGGAAATTCAATAGACAGAGAAAAAGTGGAAGTATCTTCTCATATACGGCTTTCATGGGGCATTAAACTGAGTATATAAATGACTAAAAGAAAAATTCTTGGAAAAAGACAATCTGTCTGTAAAGAAAAAAACGCAATTTGTCATACTCACTTTTTGCGTTAACTATAATTTTCCGACTGTATATTGTATATTTATGTTGTACCTTGGGTAATGTACACACACCCAAAACAAACTCGCACTATAACTGTAACTACGATATGCAAATGTATTTTGAGTAAAACTTCAAGCTGATCTCGTTCAAAGGGATACAAACATAATCCCTATTAAACTTATAATTGGATTACATTTTCCTCCACAAAATCTGGGGTTTCCAGATTAGTCGAGCTATAATAGGTACACTATAAATTGCTATAAAGATTTTTTAATCCACCGCAGTGCGACATTTTAGTTATTCCAACTTGCAAAAACGTAACGATTGTCTCCTACCCGTTTTCAGGTGATACATTTATTTATAAAAATTAGTACACGAGTGAGGCTGATTATTATTTTCCAAGACATTATTAGAAAGCTTAGAAGTCGGAGCATGTGTATCTTTAAATTCAGTGGATCTTTGATTTTTGGCGGATCTTTGAAATTAATGTACCGATGTCCTAACTATTTTTAACGTACGAGCATTTTTAATGTGGATGCAGAATCTGCACCTATTATTAGCGCAATCGCATTTTCTTGCACGCACTTTTATATGAAAAAAAGTCAGTCTGCACACCAATTTTGATAAAAATCGATGTAAAAGGTTAAAAATTGTCGTCACTTGAGTATTAATTCAGTACACAGACTCTGGGTCTGCTAAGTCATTTCAGTCTTTTGTACTGTGATGCCAAATTGGTATGTAGGGTTACTTTGATGCAAGTACGTCTCTGTAATTTTTCAGGGGGTGCTTTAGCTTATCGACTGAATACGTTCAAACTATGTTCAAATGATCACTTTTCCGTCTTCTTTGTTATAATTTCCTAATCGCATATTTTTTTAAACGCAAATCTTGCAAATCTTATTACAGAGTTATAAAAAATTAAAACGATATTAAGGACACCAGAGTTAATGACTTATTTTTCTTAAGTTGGTTTCAATGTTTTAATAATGCATTAATAAGGGAGTCCTTTTAAACAGTGTCATTTATCTTTTTATCTTAATTAGACTGCGGATATCTTCGAATTTGTTAACGATAACAAATCTTATTAAATTGTTATATTTTTAATAATTTTAACAGCTTTGAAATATTAATT
>QDEB01076663.1:0-20209 GCA_004193795.1 Asbolus verrucosus
ATTTAGCGTTACTGGATTAGCTGCGAGTATGGGTAAAAATTAAATAATTATTGAAAAAGATTCAGAAGTGTTACCTCGAAATGCCAAAATAAAACCTAGGTTTTCCATTAAAAAAAAAATCTGTTATGAGATAGTTATTACTGCAGAATATAAGAAAAAATAATAACCATCAACAAAGTAATAAATATAGAAATTTTAATTTCTTTTGACTTTGATTGTTAAAAAAAATTTGAAATGAAACCTAATTAAATGATTTGATATTTCGTTCAATTATTTTGTTTTTGCTCATTCTGGGTTTTTTTGGCAAAATGGGCAACCAAATCTTGGGAATCAATTTTGTATGTCAAAATAAGTGAAAAAACAATAGCGATTGCATTAGAAATGTAAAGTAGATTTAATTTTTCGAAAATGTGAAAATTTAAAAGTTAAGAGGTCGATTTATTTTACGAATGCACTGTATATGGTATACCAGGAAGCGTAGTGAGGACAGTTTTACACTGAATTATATTCATTTACAGCTTCACATTAAAATGGAATATGCAAGTCTTGCATCGTCCATGCAAAGCTGAATTTATGTTGGTAGTTTAGCAGGCAGTGTGATAACAGAATGACTTCCGATTCAACCGGAACTAATGTCAGGTTTCTTACGCCTTTTGACAGCGATGTGAAAGCAGTAATTTTTGATTCTGATCAGTGGACGAATTGTTGTGCTGCACATGGAGGTTGTAGAGGGTGCGGTTTTGAGGGTAGGTCGGAGTGTTACGGTGTTGAGGTAGAGCCGGAGGCGGCAGTAACAGTGTTGTTGTTGGTTATTATAGGTCGTGCTGGTGTCCTCTGCGGGAGGTCAGCACGGAGACCTGGTGGTGGACGTGAACTCGGTGAAGGACGAGAGCCACCGGGGCCTGAATTCGCCCCAGCACGGTTCCCGTAGCGTAAACGCTACCCCAACATCGACCCACAGTCACAGCAGCCTGTTGGCCGACGGCTCCAACACGGGACCCATCGAGTTCATCTCTTCGGATGGCATCAAGCCGGCCATGTACGCCACGCAAATATTCGCCGCCATGACCAACAACGGCCATGGCGGCAGCGGCACCCCCTCGCCCATCCCCTACAGCGATCACGTGACGCAGTACACGCAGAGCGGGGGCGGCGCCGGCTACGCCGCCTCCGGCAGGACGGCGACGTCGGCGGCCTTCGCCTCCGACCCGTACTACCGCGAATACTTCACGACGGTCGCCTCTGGGGGGGCCACCCCCGAGCCGGCTTACTCAGGGCAGCTGCGCCAGGCCCAGGGCTACAGTGAGGAGGTGGGGGGTGGCGGAGCAACCGCCAGCTTCGTCGAGCGCTACGTGCGCCAGCCGTACCACAGCAAGGGCGTCATCGCCGCCGCCACGGCCGCCGGCCTCACTGTCGATCTGCCCAGTCCGGACAGCGGCATCGGAGCCGATGCCATCACGCCCCGCGACCAGAACACCTTGCCACAGGTGAGCAGAAGACAGACCTCCGACCAATTCGTGGATCATTCTCTCGCTCGAGACCGGCCTGCACTCGTTATTCCAGCGACACCAGCACCGGAGAGCAACTGACCCACGAATTGTCCGATCTTCATGTCATATCCTACTTGTTACAGTAGCCACTTGATCTCTGAATACCTCACGTACTTTTTGACGCGTAACGGTCGCTTACAGCCGTTGTTGTTTCAGAATTATGAATATCCCGAAATATGCCCCAACCCGAACATTTTGGACCCTCTGACGATTTCCCAGCGAAACAGTTCGAGTTCGCAGTCTCCCGGATCTCAGTCGACGAGTAGAAGTCGACCTTGGCACGATTTTGGACGCCAAAATGACGCGGACAAAATCCAAATTCCAAAAATGTAAGTGAAAATGTCCATTTATTTCAGGAACAGGAAACTGTGAATTACTTTAAATGACCTCGCAATATAGTCCACTGCCATGAACTGGATAAACTCGATTCGACCAGTGTCACCTGATACAAGTGCCTTATGTCATGCGGCACGACAGTTGTAATACTATCAAAGAGCCTGTTCGACAACTCACAACTGCTCAGAATTTACACTTTTTATCGCTCGGCTTCCTATAAAGATGCCGTTAATTCCAAATTTTCACACAGACTTCAACCATTATTATTATTATCCGTTAATCCCGCAACCACCCAGCAACACGATATCCAGACCGGATATTTATACATGTTTCACCAATATTGCTGTCAAGTGATGATACAAGTTTAGTTTTTGATGACTGTTAAGAAATTGTCTGACTATGACATGAGCACTATAACATTGTTTTTTGAATTTCGACCAACAAATTTTTTTTCAACATAACAGTATAGTTGCAAATGAGATGACATGATAATAACTTAAAAATGTATCTTTTTTTAAAGAAAAATAGGTAAAAGGAAAAAGTTTCAAGTTTATACCAAATTTGGGATTTGGGTTCAAAATGTAATTTTAAACAACTTTTCATAGTTTTTGCTAGATTTTAACAAATAACGGTATTTTTCACGAATATCAACAAAATGTTCGTTATTTCTAGTACACCAGAAGTCATTAGACACAATGTTTTTGGATGATTTTCAATTTTTCCATATGGTACATTGTATATAAAATGACGATATCCCAAAAACCAGTAATATCAATATTATTTATCGGCAACTTTGACTATGAATACATATATTGACAATATCACTTATTTATATTATAGATATTATTATCGATATAGATAATTTATCCATTATCGTTATTCCACATCATCGATAATATCGCTACTATATTCACAACAAATTACGAGAATTTGGCGCAACAGTTTTCATAACATGTTCATAATGCTTATTCTGTCTATTAAATATTACGATATCGGGTCTGTTGAAACTATGCGTATATCAATTAAAACCGTTTTGTTCCACTGCAATATAGTCATCATTTTCTGTTGCGTATTGGTAGTACGGTTTATGATTCTATATTAAATTACTTCACAGTTAATGGTCGTGTTTCTTCTTGTTCGGTCTGTGCCAAAACAGTTCAAACCGTGATAATGTGTTCGATTGTCTCCGATTCCGCCTTACGAATTCTGCACCATCACTGATCGAATTGTCTTGTTATAATTCGAACAGCAGATGTAAGCCGCCCGTCTCTGCATGCATATTTTAGCTAAGCATAGGGTTTTAATATCAGTTATAATTATTACTATTTTTATATTTCAGATATTCGCCGGTTGGCTTTAAATATCAACTAGAAACCCCAATTTCGACGTCTCAAAGGCGCGAAGATGACCGAATCACGTACATAAACAAAGGCCAATTTTATGGAATTACTTTAGACTATATCCCAGACCCTGACAAACAGCTCAAATCGCAAACAGTAAAGGTAAGAACCGTGCGCCATGTCTTTGAATATAATATCTGGAACAGGGGCGAGCACTCACTTGTGTACATACACACCAATTAGTGGATGTTTTAATCCGAGGCTTTTTCAACGGAATGCAGAAATAAAAGAAACTGAAATTGGAGTTGCAGTTAACATGTAATTTATCGCTAGAATATATAATTGATGAGTGAGTGTTTCTTTGATATGCTCGTTTAATCAACCGCAAAAATCGGAGACATTTTTGTGTGTAATGAGACTCGCTTGATATGGGATGTTTCCTTAAGTTAATTATAAAATTATGAAAGAATTAACGGCCAATTACCGGGAGAGAATCTGGCCGAAAAACAAGTCCCGTGACATCCCTGCCTCATATGGGCATACTTGTAATGACTTATCTTTCCATCTAACGCGATGTTATAATTTTAACAAGACAATTTACAATCGACTGCTCAAACACCACAGTCAACTCTAATGACGCTAATTAAAACAAAAATTATCAATCACTCTTAATAATTATGTATGTTGTTAACATTTGCGTTTTTAACTGAATTGTCAACCCTCAATAAGGTCGACGATTTCCTTCAACGTTGCGTAAACACATCTTTGATCATCCATTTAATATGCGCATGCAAATTGGCGATTCATTTTAATTACAATTACAGTTGCGTGCGTAATTTGATCGAAGTCCATACAGCACTACATATATGTTGCTATTTTAATTAATCATTTTTAGAATAAACAATTTTCCATAATTATGAGAAACGTCAAGGCGAATACTTAACATCAATTACTTTATTTTTGCAATTCTGTATTATTAACTTTATGAAATATTCGGTGCTATTAAATTATGAAAAAAAAAAGAAAAAAAAAGTTAACACCACACGTTATCCGGAATAGCAGCAACGTGCTTAAATTAGCAGTCATTTCTTCTTTTATAACAGTCACTCGAAACGCCAAGGCAAATGTCAGCGCAGCAATTATTTCATAATTTTAACCCCAGCAATAAAATTGTCAATTATAAAGAGTAAATTACAGGGTTTGTCCTTCCACTGACTCGTTTTTGCTATATTAGAAATAGGTAGAAAGTCAAACGCGAAATGCATGTGTAATTTTCTGCATAGCGATGCAGTGAAATCTGTCTAAATCAGATTTTCTCTTTTATTTTCGTCGATGTGCTGACAATAACAATACTTTTAACTCTATCACTAATTGCAGCGTCGTAATGAGATGTATCAAGTAAAGTCATGCAGTCGCAGCATATGTCTGATGCCCCGTTTGCCAACATTTTGCATGTTTAATGTGTGGAAGAAATGTACTGCCACTGCAAATGCGATGAGAAATGTTAATATCATGCGGCAATATATAAATAAGTTATGAGTTCAAATGACAATAATTTATTAGAGCGGCCATAATAAAAAAAAGCGCTTTCGTTTTATTTCTGTCAAATAATTAAATGACGCGCCTTTTGCCTTAAAAGGACTGGTTTATCTAAAGACGATTAAAACTTAAGCGGTCGTTGACATCCATCCCATTTCCTCCCGCTCGGCACGCTAGACTGTCCTCAATTGAGGATATTTTGTGCATTTTCAACATATAAAACAGTGGCGGTCCCGGAAATGGAAATTTCGCCGCCACTGCTCTCGAATCATTTTTTTTTTTTGTGTAAGATTCGATTGAGCAATCCAATTTCAGTCGACTGTCGAAAAATTTCGTTGAAATGGTTTCGATATTAAAAATACGGTGGGCAAATTGTGCTGTTAATGTGTTTACAGAGTCCAGTGGTTTTTTGTGATATTTGTATCCAATTTGCATATAAATGAGTCGATACAAAGTGCATAGCCTTGTATAGTGCTAGACCATTTATAGAGTAAAAATTGATAAGCATCAAAGTCTAAAAAACTTCGTAATTAGAATAAATCTTTTATAATCCCCGTGATATCACTGGAATAATTCATTCTGTGTAAAATCCAATTAAGCGCTCCCTTATTAGAGTGAATCAATAATAAGATGGGAAAAACTAGACTTCGACGTACGAAGAAGTCCCCCATGTATACGTAATTAAAATCAATCAATGTAATTGTTTTATTATGATTGCATCGTCTATAATGGTTTCTTTGCGTAAATGATATAATTTAGTAATTTAATTGGGAGCAGCCTTGAAATGAAATGACTCTTATCATTCCACCTCGACATTCATTTCTTATTCCTAATTAAATTTGAGTGCCATTTCTACGATTAACGTCACGTTTTCCTCTTTTATTTTTAGAGTATTGTTATGTTGATGTTTCGAGAAGAAAAAAGTCCCGAAGATGAAATCAAAGCGTGGCAATTTTGGCACGGCAGACAGCATTCCGTTAAGCAACGAATTTTAGATGCAGGTCAGTATTATTTAGAATTTCACGTTAACGACATCTTAACGAATACATTTTTTTAACCGTCGGTGTGACAATTATAAATCAAGTTGCGGTCACCGTTCAGACGCCATTCGCGTCAGAAACAAAACAACAAATGCATGAAAAGTATTTTTAGTTATTTTATTCCATGAAAGTTATTTTATAGCCGAATAAATAGTGGCTTCATTTAAATATAAATTGCTAATGTGATGCTCCGTAAAGGTCAAACGTCCACCTGCAGACAAGTAAATATGTCTGCATGTAACTGAGAAATATTCGCATTTATCTGAATAATATTTTTATTTTGTCTTTACTCACTTATAGAAAATTATTTATTGCAGATAGTTGTACACAAATTGTGTTTAAATTAATGCTTCCTGTCGAGTAATGTTAGCGACACCACTTACGCAACCTAGTATGGACATTAAAGCATTTCTTCTACGATCACCCTCCAAAT
The DNA here is from genome assembly GCA_004193795.1 of Asbolus verrucosus. Classification (NCBI taxonomy): domain Eukaryota; kingdom Metazoa; phylum Arthropoda; class Insecta; order Coleoptera; family Tenebrionidae; genus Asbolus; species Asbolus verrucosus. The sequence continues at coordinate 6,239 of QDEB01076663.1, forward strand.
TCAGCTTCTATAATCTCGTAATAAAGATACAAATAAGTACCCGATATCTTTTTGACCCGTTCGAATTAGTTATTACGGTAAAGTGTAGGTTTTATGTGTGGGAAGTATCGATACAATATTGTTCTTGAGTATGTGTGTGGGGTACATAATATGTATACACAATGACACTGATTCATTTTACTAAATACAAATCACGTTGCACAAATAACACTTTTGCACTCTTTTTCATGCTGACTTGGTTTGGGTGAGTTGAGCTTTTCCAATTTTAATTTTCGACACCACGACTTAAATACTGTTTTCTATATTATGCAGATACGAAGAATAGCGTGGGTTTAGTAGGCTGTATAGAAGAAGTAGCTCACAATGCTATAGCGATCTACTGGAATCCTCTCGAAAGCCCCGCAAAGGTAACAATTCTTGCGGCCGCCGCCGCCGCCGCCGCCCCTTTAAATCGAAAACTAATTCACCTACTTTACAGATAAACATAGCAGTGCAATGTTTAAGTACAGATTTCAGCAGTCAAAAAGGCGTCAAAGGCCTTCCGTTACATTTACAAATAGACACCTACGAAGACCCTCGAGATACTGCCGTTTACCACCGTGGTTATTGCCAAATCAAAGTATTTTGTGATAAGGTAAGGACTATAGATGTATACCCGCATTTAATTTCCCCCGCACGAACTTTACATCAAGTAACTGCGGTGATTATGGAACGCCGTCAGAAAATTGGCGAATAAAGAGTAAAACGGCGTTCCATAGGCGGGTTTAGCTGTGTAATATAATGTTAATATGCATATAATAACCGAAGGGGGCGGAACGTAAAACCCGCGACGAAGAGAGAAGGGCCGCGAAGCGAAAAATGACAGCGACCGGTCGGAAAAAACTGGACGAACTCTACCATCCGATGTGCGAGCGCTCAGAATTTTATTCGATGAGTGACCTGACCAAACCTCCAGTCTTGTTCTCGCCCGCCGAAGACATAGACAAGGTGAGACCGATTGGCCGTTGGGGCGTTTTTGACCGGTTGTTTTCAGTTGACGCCGATGGAACTGCAGGGGTTTTACACCCATGACACCGACAGTTCGCTGACGGGCCCCGTCGATCACGTCAAGTCCGGTTCGCCTTTCCTCCTCCATGCAGCTGCCAAACCTCCCACCACTCCCACGCTAAAATTTCACAACCACTTCCCTCCAGACGCCGACAAGAAAGACAACATCCTAGACAACAGCCTGACGACCGACGGGAACGTGTTCTCGCCGCCGCTGAAGAGGACCAAGATGCTGAGCGGCCCCGGGGGGGCAGGGCCGCCGCCCCTGCACGAGCGGGTGATGCTGTACGTGCGCCAGGAAGTGGACGACGTGTATACGCCTTTGCATGTGGTTCCCCCGACCACAGCCGGCCTACTTAACGCGGTAAGTTCGATAAGCCCAATCATAACGCTTAGCTTGTTGCTTAATGTGCATGGACCTGGACGTACTGGGCTTTTACACATCATCGGTTTTAAATAATAACAAACTAAACTTGGCATGTTGGGATTAATAACATCATTCATGAACGTGGGATCAGTTCACTTTTGCTAACTCCACGTAGACATCAAAAAGCTCAGTACTTCTTCTAAATCTATGCTAAATGAAGAAAGACAGAAATGCGTGTTGCAAGTCGAAAATTAATTCTGTTTTCCTTATTTTGCAGATTGAGAATAAGTACAAAATAAGCGCTTCGAGCATAAATAACTTGTATCGCAAAAACAAAAAAGGGTAAGTTAGATTTTATTTTGTTGGAGTACTTGTGAAGAGTGAACTTGATACTAAATACTAACTTTAGCTTTTACTAACCTTTCCGAACGCACTACCACGGCAACTGCTGCTACGGTCTAGTAATACTCGCTTCTAATTATGTAGTTATTGAGTTATTAAATTGTTCTTTCTCTTTGTACCTCAATCGCTATGCTTATTTAACCACAAACACTTCGTTAAACGAGTGTCATTTTATTTTGCAGCATTACGGCCAAGATTGATGATGATATGGTGGCATATTATTGCAATGAAGACCTATTTCTGCTCGAACTAAAGATTGTGGAAGAAGACCTATTTGATATTACTTTCGTAGAACTCTCTGACCATTGAAAGAATTGCCATAATATTAAAATAACGTACTTTTTCATTTTATATCATGTTTTTTTGTGATTGTTTTTATACAATGTAATATTAACTACTTATAGAATTTTATTGTAGAATTTTATAATTGTTTATAGTATTTAGACACAATCATTTTTATCAATTTTGTTAGTGTGTTGTTTTTATTATTTTCTTATGATCTTTTATTTATGAAATATTAAAATGATCATTAACATCCAATGTTCTTTTTTATTTATGAGATAATATAAAAAATGACTCAATGTAATAATGTTAAAATTTTATTTACATGGATCAATGTTTATTATATTGTTTTCTCTTTTTTTATGTTTTTTATGTGGATAAGTTTTAATTTGTTTCCATCAATGCTTGGTCGTATATGACCAATGATCTCAAAATTGAATCATGTAAATGATCTGAGGGTTGGGAATAAGGAAATTACTCATTTGTAAATAGATTTTTAGAGTTTTATGACATGTACATAGATCAAGCCATGACCTAGACTAGATATACATTCCTTGTTGTGATAAGAATACGAACATTATAGCCCAGACATTCATTGTATTGCGAGTATGAACAATTTCGCAAAAATTATAAGTACCTGAGTTATGCTTTATCATAATCTAATTTTTTTCGAATAACTCTTCTCGAAAATCAAAGTTATTTTGGGTACGACTAATTAACTGATTCTTCCATAAATTAAGGTGGGACTTTATCCCGACATTCCACATGGTACTGATATGACTACATCATAGTCGTGTATATTTCAAGTAATTTATTGTTCGTATACAACAATTGTAGTCTGTTGTATACGTGTTATTTTGATATTAGGCTAGTTTAGAATAATTAAGATAGCTCTCTGCATGTAGTTTTATCTAATGTAAGAGTACTCTATAACTATCATAATTAAATGATAAGTTAATGAACAATGTTATCATTTGCAATATTATATAAGATTTTTTAAAATATGTATTTCATTATATAATTAAAATATTCTATATTAAAACAGTCTCTTTTGCATTACATTTTTCTTTTCAAGCCCAGAACACAAAACACGTTAAATATCAACGACTTTATTAAACGGTAAAAAAACTTACATGCTAAAGTACATCTTATTTTTTCTCCTGAGATGATTCCGTACCGCAACCTTGACTTCCTTCACCCTCTTCACTGCCGGCTTTATTTTTCGGCGGACTGATCAATATTTTATCGATTATTCCAAAATTTTGGGCTTCCACCGGACTCATAAACATATCCCTTTCTATGCTTTGTTCAATTTTTTCTAAAGGAAGACCAGTATGTTTAACATATAAAGAATTAATCTGACTCTTCAATTTCAAAATTTCTTCAGCTTGAATTTTGATATCCGTTGCTTGACCCTGCAAGTACATTTAAGGCTATTGAAAAAATTATGTAACAAAAATATCAGTTTTGAACATCGTTTTCAATCTTAAACAACGTGTAATTCAATAAATTTCCATTCCAAGGTGGCTATGGAAACAAATGTAAACATAATAGATTTTAACAATAACAGTTAACTACAACGTCAAGGGCTACGACGTACGTTTCATTTTTCCTCGCCAACTTTTAATGGAGATTTATTGAATCGAATAGTTCAATTTCTCTACTGGTCAAAGTTTAATGGAATTATGGTATCTAACAGATTCTCAAAATTTTCTTATCAGTTATATTTAGATCAGGAGATTTTGTGATTATAACTAATTCCACTAACTTTGCAATCCTGCTACTATCATAACTGATATCACAATATGACGCATATTTACGACGGTAGCCAGTTGGTAACTAAAAATCAAAATAGACAGAGTGGAATTTTCTCAAATTATTTTTAGCACCGTCTTATTAAACGAATTTCTGCACATCTGAACGCTTGATTTTATTTTTCATTATCAAAATAAACAGAATATCAACTGAAACTATTCTTTTTAGTGTTTTTACTATCAATAACTATATAGAACTTACAAACTTTCTTTTTAGCAAACTCTTTTTGATATAAATTTTTTTAATATTATGTATTAGTGATATGAGCCTACTTTTTTTGCAAAAAAGCTAATTGTGCCGACATAACTCACAACTATGACACAACAACCATACAAAAAGGTTCTTATTCGAAACATAAATATTAGGCAGTGTTTACTAATTTATAATATTGATCATTTCTATCCAGTTATGATACACATTATTATCACCAATATTTCTGGAATACGATAAAAACAAATAATCTCATTTTGAGTCTCAAAAATAACGACATGACAAAAAGGTATATTTCCGATGATTTTCTAACGTAGTGAATGGCGATTAGAAATTCAAATTCTTGTAACATCATATGATCAATAAAGAAAGAAGTTTTTCTAAGTCAAAACAAACTAAGTTGACACTTTTATAATATGAGCGAATAACGAGTTATTTTTGTTCCCTTTCATACTGATACAAAAATAAACTCTTGATGTAGTTTTTAAAATGTACGGAGGATCTACATTACTAATTTGACCTGACTGATTTACTGCGCACACATCTCACATTAAAGATGAATAATAATTACATTAAATATAACGTAACTTCTAAAGTTCTGACAAGTTTGTGTTAATTCTTGCCACATTTTTATACCTGGGCGCCCCCTGAGGGTTGGTGTATCATGATCCGAGCGTGTGGCAGCGAATGCCGCATTCCTGGAGTCCCTGAAGCTAGGAGAAGTGAAGCCATACTAGCCGCCTGCCCCACACACCTGCAAAATTCAAAAAATCAGTTCATCAAAAGGAGCTCGCGAATGTGATAGGAACCATGTGGCTACTGGCGGCAGTATGTACTGCATGGTGTCGTAAATGCCCAATCCTGCCGTTACACTTCCTCCCGGTGAATTGATGTACATGTGGATGGGTTTGTTTGTCGACTCGGATTGTAAAAATAACAACTGGGCCACTATAAGCGAACTCATGGGGTCGTCGATGGGGCCCATCAGGCAAATAATCCTTTCTTTCAACAAACGCGAATAAATATCATACGAACGTTCACCTCGTCCGGTTTGTTCTATCACGATCGGGACAAGTCCGAAATTCCTTAAGGGTTCTCTCACATCGCCGCTTCTTAGTAAAGCCTGAAATGTTGAAATGCACAAGAGTCGGGAAAAATCGATAACTTACTCTCGTCCCGTTCAAAAGTTGTCTTATGAACATGATAATCCTAACCTCAAATGTGATTCGGTGGAAGTTGAAGGTTAATTGGAACGGTGGCAGATCAATAAATTCGGAGTATTAGCAGCATATATATCCCTCAAGAATTCGGTTTTATTTATTTTATAATAAAAGTAAAATTTAACACTTTTACAACATTGTCAGTTTGATAATGAATGCGAGAAATAGGCAACCAGTTATACAAATGTGCATTTTCGATGCATATTTTATTGGCTCGTGGAGTGCCATTAACACACGTATTTCATTATCTAGGTTACGCCAGATGATATTTAATTACGGTGATAAAATATTAAAGAGATAACAAATACATTTAATCAAACTATTTGAGTTTTAATTGAGTGCGATATGAAAATCGCAACTGAATTTATTACAGCGATAATTTGTTAATTTATTTCAACATGAAGCAGATACCTCATTTTTCATTCCATAAATTGCATTGTACATTGAATATCTCCCCTATTGTATTTTAATCCCGTTATCTATATTCCAGAACGTTTAGAATTTTTATTTAAGCCGTTACCGTTTATTATCAAGGTCGTTTCCACCTATGCCCCCCTCGGCCCACCCCACGACCTGTTAGTCGTCTCATTTTAAAAAATCCATGGGACTCGTGCAACAAGTTCATTTAATTTTATCGAATCCTGAATTTTACCAACAAATAAACGTAAATTTCCCAAGATTTTTCTAATTTAAAAATAGAAATGATTGCAATAAATAATCTTTTTATATATTTCTCCCACTGTCGTGCTCTAATTGAATAAAAATACATCAATAGGAAAATGTCAGGTTTATTAGTCGCCGAATTTCAGACGTTTTAAAATAAGTCTTATTACATTCACTGCATGGATGATGAGTAATTGAAACGTTCTTTTGTGACTCATTCTGTTTGATGAAGCTATTTTCAAATATGCAAAGTATTAATAAAATTTTTGCAAAAATGTGTCGTCAATGTTCCCGGTAAAGCCAACACGAAAAATTTGTTAATCGCGATTTTAAACAAACGGAATATTTGTTATTGTTACCCGGTTTTATTACAAGTAATTGGGTGTTTTGTTTGTTGGTTTTACAGTTAAGCACTTTACCTGTGTGTTGAAATTTACATGAATAAATCGCAATTTGTTTTATTCGGCATGCGGCAGCACGATCGAAACCGAAAATGTTGGGCCCCGTTTTCGTTATCGGTCGAAAACCGATAATGGGAAAATTTCGGGCTCCGCCAGTGCGTTATGTAACGTCCCAATCTGTCCGCGGATTGCGAGGGCGAGGGGTGAGGCGGGGGCGGTTGTGGACGTGTTCTTGTTTGAACTCGGCCTTAATTAGAATTAAAAATCCGGCATGATTCAAGTCGTTGTCGTATTACAAAACCGGCGATCTCGTGGATGATAATAATTTTAAATTCATCCCGGATTTAGGGGGAAAGGCCGTCAGGTTGGCAGCGGATCGTGCGTCCTTGTTTAGCGAGTCGAAAACCGGCCGGTCCAGTTTCTCCGTCTCGTTTCTAAAGTGGAGTCGACGCTGGTGGTAGGATCGTCCCATTTTTCTATCAAAAAATCGTAATCATCCCTTGTAGCACGTGAGTAAAACATATCGTAATTGTGTTCTGTTGAAAGCCCGTTCGATTTTGTCGAGAATGCGATGAATAATCGAGGGAGTTGGGAAAGTCGGTTGTTGGAATAGTCGCCGAACCGCCGCCATTAAAATCTGTGCGCTATCGTTTGTTCGCGAGCTCGCATCGATCCGAGTAGTCGTGTTCTAGTCCTTGTCTCGTATGCTGGTGCACTCTTCGGCGAACGCTGAGAGAGGAATTAAATAGAATTGTTGAATTTTAATGTAAGTTGTGGTTGATTTTGTTGTCGAGTGTTGTTTCCGTGCCGAATCCGCCGTTCGCGATGCATTCCCGCCGGTTAAGGCCGCAGCGTGCTCATTTTGTGGTACGAAATCAAATCGCCATGCAATGACCTTCAACGACGATGTTCATTTTTTCGGAAAAGCTCAGGTTTAACCGGCGGTTGGGAAAGTGGCGAAGGCCCGCGGCCCCGATTTCGTCGGTTTTGTGAGAAAGCCGTTGACATTATTGAAATTCCATTCGACTGCATCATGTCGGGTCGGATGGTAATATAGAACATTGACACTTGACGATAGTCACGATACTCGATTAGGTTTTTTGGCATTCGAGTTGTTTAACGGTGACCATTCTCGGTTTCTCTTATGTTTGATGAAAATTCGTGGGGAAAAACCCATTCTCAACTACGCATTACATCGAAAGGTGTGGCAGACGCCATATTGTCGACCAGCCGGCGAGACTCTTAAACCATTTTATCGACACAAGGGGTGGAAATACGTCGCTCTTAAGTTCTAACGCGTTCTATATATAGAAACACAGGAATTTTCATAAAAGGTGGGAAATTACATTTCCACCGCGGATGTTGGCGCTTTTTATTAACATTTCGCCGGTTTTTCTCCATGTAATAATGCGATTTTCTCCTTCAGATTTAGAATTAGAGCAAAATGTCTGTCCCTGACAAGGATGAGTTAGTCCAGAGGGCAAAACTCGCAGAACAAGCCGAAAGGTACGATGATATGGCTTCGGCTATGAAATCAGTCACAGAAACCGGAGTAGAACTCAGCAATGAAGAGAGAAACCTCCTTTCCGTCGCGTATAAGAACGTCGTTGGAGCCAGGAGGTCATCGTGGAGAGTCATTTCTTCAATTGAACAAAAGACTGAGGGCTCAGAACGCAAACAGCAAATGGCCAAAGAATACCGAGAGAAGGTCGAAAAAGAACTAAGAGAAATTTGTGACGACGTCCTCGTAAGTTTCACAAACATAAAAATTTTCACGCGAATTTGCACTTTTAAAAGTCCGCAATTTTCATAATTTATTAACGCAAACAGCGGAATTGGCCCAATTGCTAAAATGGGCCACCGTCACTATTAGTCATAATTATGATGTTAAACAAATAATAACTTTCGTTCTTCTCAATTTACATTGAAGAGGCACTTTCCACTGAAAATTCTTTGCATAATTGGCTATCTTCAAGGGTAGAACAATTTTTTTTTTGTTATTTCAATTTTATAGGGTCTTCTCGATAAATATTTGATCCCCAAAGCAAGCAATGCAGAATCAAAAGTATTTTACTTGAAAATGAAGGGTGATTACTACCGATATTTGGCCGAAGTAGCCACAGGGGACACGAGAAACGGTGAGTGTCTTTGTTTGTTTGTTTTTTGCACTTTTTCGAATAAACGGGAAACTTAGCAATGGGGAACTTGTTTTTCTTTTTCGCGTTGTTGAAACAGATAAAATATTCACGTGAGCATAATGATAAGGTGAAGCGAATTTATCGCGGTCGCGCAGGTAGGTCGGCAATTGAAAATTGTCAAGTTCCCTGTTGGAGATCGTGTGGAAGTTGTTATTTATTTTGGACCGCTTTCAGCCGTCGTCGATTACTCACAAAAGGCTTACCAAGACGCTTTTGAAATCTCAAAGGCAAAAATGACGCCCACACATCCCATCAGATTAGGTCTCGCCCTAAACTTCTCAGTCTTCTATTATGAGATATTAAATTCACCAGACAAGGCTTGTCAGTTAGCTAAACAGGTTAATATGAATTTTGTTTCTGAACGTCCGCAGCACAAAGGGCGGAATTACATGTGGTGGATCGGTTTTTGTTGTTTTCATTTATTATTTGTGACAGTTTAAATGGGTTTGTAATTGTCGATTTTTATTGCCAGAAGTGGTGGAGGATTCACAAAAGGCATACCAGGAAGCATTCGATATTGCTAAATCCAAAATGCAATCAACACACCCGATTAGGCTGGGACTTGCCTTAAATTTCTCGGTGTTTTATTACGAAATTATTAATTCTCCAGCACGCGCCTGTCATCTCGCTAAACAGGTTATAAATGTGTTACTATTAGTGTGTTTTCCATTCACTTTTTTTTTATAATTAATTAACTGGTTGAATTAACACTTACCACATGTAATTCAGCCTGCTGTACTAACTTAATAACCGAGTAGTGTGTACAAGCGTGTTGGTTTTTTGTATTTATACCGATTTGCATTTAGGCCTTCGATGATGCAATAGCAGAGTTGGATACGTTAAATGAAGACTCTTATAAGGACAGCACTCTCATTATGCAGCTCCTCCGAGACAACCTCACACTCTGGACAAGTGACACACAGGTAATAAACCAGTCGTCAGTGAGGTTCGGGGCTGTTGATTAATTCGTTGGGGGTGATTTTGTTACAGGGCGAAGCGGATGAGCCTCAAGAGACTGGTGATAATTGAAGTGTGGCGTCCGTTTTAAAATTATTCGTTAAAAATGAAGTTTCATGTAAGTTAACGTATTCGTGGAACTTGGTTGTGAAATTTCATTGACAGTTTTAAGCAAAAGTTTCACCTGATGAAACTTGATATTTAACAATGTTTTTAGGAGATGTGTAAATCGTTAAATTTAATTACATTTTCACACAACCAAACAATTGTCAGCCACAAATCAGTTCAATATTTGCATCATGATTAAAACAGTTTTACTGAAGTTGTGTGATTTCAGTGTATCTTTTTGCATTATGTTTTTAATTTCTTTATATTTTCTTTATTTTGTAACTATTTTCATTTTCCATAAATGTAATTTATTTGAAATTTCAATAATTTTTAATTTCTAACTTGTTAACTATTAAAATTATTATTTAATAACACTGTTTTTAGTTAATATTTTTTTGTATTCGTCCATTGTTGAAATCTCCAAAAAAATAATAAATCATACCTATACCTCTTTATACATTAAAAAAAAAGCCTGTACCTTAGTCCACAAAATTATTTTGCACTCCGCTGCATGGGCCGTATCTGCCTTCCCCCCCTTGTTTACCGTCAACTCACTTTGGATGTGCTATATATAAATGTATGAATATGTATTAAAATAAACTGCTATCAGCTCTACTTGTTTTCTGTTGTATCTGGCAAATATGTATATTTGTCTGATATCAATAAATTTTTCAAAATCTATTTTGTTTTATTTATATTATATTACTAGGTGTCTAAAATTTGAGTCGTTTTAATGAATTGTCATAAGGAAACGTAACTACATGTAAAATTATTTTATAACTAAATTCCTATGTTAGGTGTTAGTGTTTATAAAGATGTAGTTAAAAAGGTGACATGTAAAATGGTCAGATTCTAGCTGATAATGGTTGTTGGAGGGGACAGCAGAATACTGTCTTGAATTTGAGGACTTGCATAAGTCACGTTCTTAAGTGACTTATGATAGTTCGCATTTTTTTTTAGTTTTCCAGATTACTATAGTTAAATTTTAAGCCTGTAAAAATGTCATCAAATAAAATTCTTTCAGACGATTTCCTGTGTTCACTATACATGTTACCCTTTTTAATTCGAACTCCCGTCACGTAGACCAAATCGCAAACAAAACGCGATAATTGGGCAATATTGACTTGCCCGTCAACAAGGGCTGTGACGTTCAATTAGTAAATAATTAAACAATAATAATTGAATTTGTACATAACGCTACGCAAATACTAACTAATCGAATTGTTTATATCATACAAGGACGACTTCCAGCATGAATGATTAATTAACGGACCAACTGTAAAAACAGTTGAATTCGGCCCGTGTAAAAAACAAGTCGGCGATGGCAACCTACCCCAACCGACCCCCCGTGTGAATTGACCCTTAAAACGATTATTGATTTTGACACAGTCAGGATGATGCACATGCGTTCAGTGAAACATCGTTAACGCCGCAACAGAGCCGTCGATTACGCAAATAGAACTGATGAAATATAAATAAAACAAACAAAAAGACAATGGTGGAGAAAGCATTGGAAAAATTGAAACCATACCATTGATTGCATTTTTATTTTAAAAATACATCATATGAATCCTCTTTATCTTTAAAACATTCTAGAGGGGGCGCCTAAATTAAAATTGCGCTAACAATGATTTTTGGGGGGCCCCGTGTATAATTTGGCATCGACGTGTATAATTGGTTGCCTGATTATAGGGTGCGAAATCCACGTATTGATCTACTTTTAGTTAATTACCGACACAGAATAGTCGAGTTGAGTAATAAAATAGTATGGGATAATAAAAGTTCCATTTGTTGATACGAGATGAAATGGTGGCGATAAAACTGGTAATTAATCAGGATGGAAGAGTTAGGTTGGCAAAATTTTTCTGATCAGCTTTGGCTAGGATAGTCTAAAAATAAAACAGTATATTTTCTAGACCCGCTGTAATAAAGTAGGTCTCACTCACTAGCAATGAATAAAAATAAATGATGTTTTTGCAAAAACACCTCATTGAATTTCTTTTAACAACCCTAATCACTTTACCGATCTTAAATTGTAGGAAATTGCAAGAAGAAGAGTAAGTACCCGACCTGAGTGAAATGTCGAAGTAATTACAGGCGTTTTTTAGAGTTTCAAGATGGGCTAAAGGCTTTGGAGAAGAGTTATGGAAGTTGGGGAAAGCCACAACAAAAATAGAAGAAATTAAACAAGTAACGCGACATTTCTGAATACGTGCAAAGTTAATCGGTCCTTTTCAGAAATATTTCCACTCGAATGCCAGAGTCGAAGAGAAGGATTTAACAGAACTGCTCTCGGAAGTTGTGAAAGACATCGAACGCATGATGGACAGAAAAATGGATGCTATAAGGGTAAGTGACTTAAGTAGATGTTTTAATTATAGATAAAATTTTTTAGTGTATAGGCAACGAAGCTGAACTTGCGGCGGAAAGAACAGTTTACAACGGTCCAAATTATCAATATTACAGTTCGAAATATTCAAATCGTAACGTTTCGCAATTGCCAGATTCGCTTCAATCTAACCAAAATATGTATCTGAATATGAGCCTTAATGAAGATTCACATTTTTATAATCTACCGGTCGATATTAGTCGAAGTTCGGTTCATGTTCCTACTAATATTCACGATAAACGTAAGTGATTTTGTCAGACTGACGGCAACTTCATCTTTGCCATGTTTAGATGAAGAAGCGGCCTTCGCCATTCAATGGTCTGAAGAGCTGGATAAGGTTTTTGTAAAAAACTACAAATCGGACCCTGCTCTTTCTTGGCAGTATTTTGGGAGCAGCTCTGGGATTATGAGACATTTCCCAGGTTAGTAAAGATGGATTGGGCTTCTCTTTTCTATTTCTTACATTGAAATACATCTTCATATATTTATTTTGTCGACTTTTTCTTTTTCCGCTTTTTTATTTAGTTCTTCATTCTTTCCTCCTCTCAGCATATATCAATTAATTACTTCATTTTTTATTTCCTTTATTTGATTTTCCATAAAACTGTATAAAATAATCTTTCTTTTTTTAATATTTGTTTTTCATTTTTCCTTTACTTTAGCCTGCTCACCAATTTCCAAGTCAATTTTTATTGCTTTCAAAATTATTGTACATTTTATCTTTTCTTTTAATTTTAATTCCACTTTACTTTATCCATTTTTTTGGAAATTCCACCCTCGAAATGATCAAGAAATGGTCACTACCCTCCAAACATTTTTTGTCTTTCATCATAATAATATAATCAATCATACTTGCACACTTTCCGCATCATTCCACATATATTACCCGCGGTCTATAGTTCAAAATTCAAAAAATTATAACTTTGGAAAAAAATCGATTTTCTATGATTTTAAATGGCAGAATGTCACAAATATTTTTTTAATGCAACTATTTTTTTTTGTTTTATCTATATAACATTTCAAGATTTAAAAGCTAGTTGGCCACAATATTTTTGGAAAACAATATTGTTAACAAAAATTGACAGTTAATGCAGTTAATTGTTTGATTTCCATGATTTACTTACAAAAAAATTCCCAACTAATCATTAAATGGTTTTTGAATTTTTTAAAAATCTTTTTATGTAACATTACAAAAAGATTGTACTGATAAAGTGACTTAGTTATCTTTCTAACGGTTATTCCAAGAATCTGTGAATATTCAATAATTTAATAACATGATTTATTTCCAACAGGTCATGCCCAGCTAGGGAAAAATTTTAATATATATCCAGAAATTAAACAGAAAAGTATAGAAACCGATTACTTATTACTAGATAAACAAAAAAAATTAAAAAGATATAGATAGATACCCAGATTAAGAGAGATTTAAATTTATTCTAAGTCTTGCAGTGCCTCTAACAAGATATTAACGACAAAATTTCATGACTGAAAGTGGAGATTTGAATTAGAAGATAGTAAATTAAACAATTATTATATTACAAAAATCGGATTTTTTAACAAGATATTTGTTTTCGCTTTAAAGTTATAAAAATTTAATGATGACAACTGTCAATTATAGGCATCCTTGGTGACCTGACCTGACCTGACTTAACAGATATAGACAGTCAATTTTGAATACATAAACTTATTAAGCTCCAAAGCATCAAATTCTTGTAAAAGTGAACGTTGATTAATACCTCTACGAGGATAAATGTCACTATTTTTGCATACAACATATTATAAAATACATACAATAAGGTTTTTTAGATATGAGTATATACTGAGCGATCCAAAAGTCTTTCTATCAAATGGGTCATGATATTAAAAACGTATGTCTTATTATTACACTATGAAATAAAACATATTTTATTTT
>QDEB01076679.1:0-19177 GCA_004193795.1 Asbolus verrucosus
TTGCAACATTTTTTGTAGTTATTTCTGCCAATTTTACTCTCTTTCCAATTTTATCAAACGTTTATAATTCTGACTTCTTGTTGAGATTCATGGCATTTTAATGCAATAACTGATTACTCAAACTGAATACCGAATCAATGAAAAACATGCAAAAAAACTTAGGCTGCCGCGATCAGGTTCTTTATTTCTCTCTCTTTATTTGCAGAAATAGCAACAAATAAACTGATAACTAAAAGACGAACTAACTGATTTAAAACATGTCAAAGTGGATTAAATTTCAGAAGTTATGTTTACCGTGCTTATAATTATCTCGTCCGTGAGTTTCAAAATATTTATTACTGCACTGATAATAATTAAAAGATTCCACTAGACAGAGATGCTTTTGGTTTGGAATTTTAAAGAGGCTGAAAACAAAGGGAGTACTAATTTTCCTGTTCGTCGCTTTTATATACTCACTTACCATTACTGAAAATTTAGCCACAATACAAGTTAAAAGCCAACATACGAAACATACCTATACTAAAATCTTGCGACGGTAATTGAATTTTCTTCTCTTCCAATTCAGCAAACTCACTTTTACGAGTTTTATTTAGCTTTGAAAATTAGGTCGGGTTAGATTATTTTAAAACTGTATCGAATTCTGAAAACACTGTATAAATGAAGTATCTACAAAAAAAGAACTTGCCACCGGCTATATGTTCCATAACGAGTATTTTTGTTGTTAAAACTCGAACTAGTTACACTGGAGATGTTTTTTCAAGTTAATTGTTTATCATCTCATTTGTCGTTTTATGTTTAGCAAAAACTGTGAAAAGCGCATATTTGTCACAATATTAGCAAATGGGATCTGAATCTTCTAATTCGATTTCTTGATGACATACGTGTATAGTTAAATCGACAGTTTAATTCTAAATCCCAGTACTATGAATTCAAAGCTTGAAATTAACTGTTACGTTTACGTAACGTAGGATACAGACGCTTATTAGGCGATTCACCCTTAACTTGCGGACAACCAGTTAAAGAGCTCAACTATGTAACTAAATAAGGTTTGGGGTGTAATCACTGTATTATACACCCACAGGTTAGTTTTCCACCAGGTTTTGTTACGTCTTACGAAAGTACGTTATTAGTAAAATTGACGTTTGGCAGCGATAAAAATAAAAAAGCTGACGTTTTAAAGAAAGAATGTTAGCAGATTTTCGTTGAAGGTCATTCCAATATTATGTTTTTACCTTTACTTACATAAAAAGTTTTTCTTAGATCAAGAAGTGGGTGGTTCAAAAGTCTTTCTGTTTCTCCTTCTCGTCGAGTCGAAACATTTTCATTTGTTACAATAAAAAGTTATGTCATTTTGTAATCTGTTCCCAATTGTAGTTGCCATTTGACTTTTTCACATTTAGATTGAGTATAAACTGAATTTTCTTATATGCACTCGTAGTAATTTTAAATGATGAATCAATATCATTGTAAAGTATTTACTATGTTATGTAGGTATTACCTACTTACAATTTTTTGTAAAATTTGTCGATAAATGAGATGAATGTTTTTGTATAGCAATAACTGTTAATCCAAATTGAAAATTTGAAAATTTACTCGAACACAGGATGTGGAAACAGAAAAAGTGTGAATTAACGCTCCCAAAAAAAAATTAACAAGAATTTCAAATTGTATTTTAAGCTCCCTATTTGCACAAACAAAGTCGGGTCAACGCGAAATAGAAGGAAAATAGCTCGAATCTTTGCGGACATGTGGACGCTGACACGAACAGCTCAATTCTACACGGTTAAGCGACATCCCGTATATTTACACACATTTTCGCGGAAATCCTTAACATATTTAAGACATTCAAAGCAGAACACCTACATAACAGACATTTGCTTAAAAGAAAATGAAGGATTCGAGGATAATTTCGAGCTGTTCCGACTGTTTATAAGGCGAGGCAATTTATTTTTAGTGGCACATTCAACAGGAATTAACTTAAAACGCTTGCTTTTCCAAGTTTAAGTCCTTACGGATGTAGCATAAGTTAGCTGGGAAAAACAGGTGGCGACGTGGTCTTTCATTTACCGGTGTTATCAAGCACATTTTTTGCGCACCTGCTTTGGAATATATCCGACCCTGTCTTGCAATTCGTCCGAAAGCACCGACCTCGCTTTTTTCCTTACACATCATTCGATTTTCGGTCGAATGTCTGTGATCTTAGATACTTAAAATTTCATCAGAACGGTTTCTAGAAAAAAGGACTCGCGGCGGAGGCTAACCTTCTGAGCTGCATGAACCCGGAATACTTTTTGCTTCTGGATTAAGTGTGCAATTCTGACTTAATTTTGTTGTTTCAGGGAGGCACGTGAGAAACACGGAGTCAAACGGCATATCAGTTCTGAACGAATTTAATCACGGTAAGTCCTTATCATAACCATAACTGTTAAGTAGGACAATATGTATAATACCTGAGTCTCACGTATATGAGTTTGAAAGAAAAAAAAGCCGGCTATTGCTTTCATATAAAGGTTTTATATGGTATAATAAAAAGGGAAACGAGATTAAGGCGAAGGTTGCGAACTGGAATGGTCTAATGCAGGCGGCACATTGAATACACAATGTTGACCCGCCCCGTTGGCTGTGAGGATTAACCCCACTGTGGACAAATGCTCTGACATTGATTGAACATTGCTTGATAGCAACCAGTTCCAAACAATAATCTCACTTTATCCTTTATTTACCGGAAAAACACACGCCAGTCAAGCCGATTTCAATTTCGTCCGCCCCGGAAATGTCCATGCATGACTATGCCAACGCTCATTACTCCCACAGTGGAAAAGCGACGATTCTGTTAAACTCTCAAGGATAAATATTTACGCACTAATTTATGATCGACCGTCGATGCCGTCGAAATGGCTTTTGGTGTTGCTCTCACTTACAACGGCGGGGCTTAATTCCCAAGAGCAACACTTTGCACGGGCCGTCTTACAACCACTCCGTTTATATTTTCCACAGTTTTCCAAGATCGTGACGTTGCCGCCTCGCCAGTTATATCGGGAAAACGCCCGAAAACGGCGCTGCAAATAATAATAACAATAGACGGCTTTTCCTTTTAAAGACACCCTGTATGCGGATATGAACTCCGCTACATCCAGAAGCTACACTTACCCAAACGGTTTGTTGAATGTCTCCATCACCGCTGTTCTCTTGCTAAAACTGCTTTAATTTAATTTCTGTTTTTCTTCCGCATCCCAGTTAGGAATTGATTATTCCAGTTAAACTATCTCCGAATGCACCGAAATTCCAACTGCCAACACTGGCTGATAGGAGTTTAATTATAACAGACATAACTCCATCCTTCGACAAAAAATTGTGAGTTGCGCTTCGGTTTACAATTATCAAAAACAGTGATATTTCTAGAGATCGGTTCGTTGGTGGTATTTTTGCAAAATAGATGGATTGTGAATTGCTCTCACTAATTCAGATTTGATGCATAAACGTTATTTGTAACAAAAGTAATGATTTCATGTCTTTACTAACACAAGCGAGCGAAAATCTGATGTCTTTAAATCGAATCTTTCAACAAAACGAGATATAACCTGTAAAGTCAATTTGTGAAAAGGATCTTTTCAAGGATGGCACACGCAGACCTTTTTCTACGTCTCACGATAAAAACTTTATTAGATTTCCTTTGAATTAAAACAATTCTAAAGGAATTAGGGGAAAAAACTTTCAGTGCACCAGAAATGAGTGACAGTGCTAAAACTCCATTTGGAAATATTGATGTTAAATAATATGGATGTTTTTGAACTGTTAATTTAAATCAAAAATTTGGCGTTTAACCTGTAAAATGTGGTGATTAACGTGTCACATGCTGCTAGAATTTGTCAAATGGTATTTGTTATTAATTTACATTACTTATGCAAAAATGGGGTGGATTAAACTTCACAGCGCGTAGTATATTTTAGCTTAAAAAACAGAGCGTTTTCATATTTCATATCTATATAACTAAAAAAAAACTTAAACATAAAATCAAAAAATATAAAATAGTGACATTAAGGTGGAGTGTGACACAACCCAAATACGGTACATAGAAAAAAGTATTTTAGAACTTTATCATGTACTGGAATAAGAGGAGAATAATTACAAACTTTTTTGTATTTGTATTATTTTAACGCCCTTAAATTATTCATACCCTTATTGTGAAAGATTACAAAAGATTACAAAAGATTTTGAAAAATTAGCATTTTAGACAATTCAGATGAATTCAAAATACCAACTTTAGTTTAGTGAAAAACATCCGCCTTCTATGTATGCCGAATATTTTCTGTCATCACCTACATCACTTTTTCTCATTTAAATATTAGATATCAGTTTTTTCTGCATTCTTATGTCTACGTTGTCGATTAATAATCCAACCAGTATTTGATGTACGAGTTTTGACACTTGCATAATCCTCACTAACCGTATGTGAATCAAAGCAATGATGTCAGCAAAACTGCGTTCATCAGACTACGGTCTGTATTCATAACTGAATTTTACTACCGAGTCGTTCTAAGAATATAAACAAAATCAAGAATATAAAACAAATCAAGAGGTCAAAATAATCTAACCTTTAACGCGAAAATCGTCTTCAGCGTTCCATATTCAGTGTAATTTTCATTCGAGTATCATGATATTAGTTTTCGTCGATGTAATTGTGCTTCAAACTGTATTTCGATTGTTGAAATATACAGTTATGTATGTGTGTGAATAATAGTTAAGAATTGTCAGTACTTCAACAATAAAAATTACATCGGTTTGTAACTATGTGGTGCAACTATTGCCAATGAACTATTGACGAAGGATAATATTTTAATAATTATCCGTCACGCCGTCACAATACTCTTATGAAAAACATAAACTCAAATGCAGTAATTATAGATATTGACGGTAAATATTAAAGTAAACCAGCAGTTGTCTTCACTCTATCTTTATTGCGCTCAATTACTTTCCATTGGTATCCTTTTCCAACGTTCTTCACAACTTGAAAATAAATCTGTGACGCACGGGTTTTCTTTAAAGATTTGGATTATAAATTTGCCTTAAGATATCGTCAAATATGATTTTTTTTTAAATTATCGAAAATATCTTTTTTGTACATTTACTTAAATGTGTAACCTGCAATTAACATGTTTTACTAAAATAAACGTACATTTAACACAAAACTTTTCCTTTTTATTTGATATTTACTTGGGACATTAATCATAATAACAATTCGAAATATCGACGATCGATTATACAAAAGCTGCATTATTAGAATAGATGCCCAATCGAAAAAAAGCAATATAACGAAGAAAAAAATCTGAGGGTGAATACATCCACAAGAAGTTGACTTTTTGTTATTTAAACTTTTTTTTTTGATGACTTTCGTAAGAGGGAGAATCACGAGCCAAAGGAAATCTCGATATGTAAACATTAATTTTTAAACAAGCAAAAAAAAGAAGTATTTTTAAAAATTGCCGAATTAGAACGACGAATGTTTTATTTTTATCGTATCCGAAGCTCCCAGGAAAATGTTTCGGATTTTAAGTGCAAGCAACAATGAAGTCTGTGCAAGAATTCGATTAAGCAAATTGGCGAAGAAGTAGTTAACCAGTACAAATGAAAGCGCAAGCAGATGCTGTTTTGAACAAAAATAAACGTGTCTGTTGATACTGTTCAAGGGGGTGTAGTTTAAGCGAAAGTGAAACGAACCCTTGATACCAGGCAAAGTGTAATATAAGGATTATGGGCAAGTTATCGTGAAAATGGTAATGCCACCAGAAGACACTGGAGCCTCTTACGTGTTACTACCCCACGTTTAAGGGTAGTTATTTGCAGATGGAGGCGTGGTGCATTCAAATTGCACAACGTCATATCTTAAAGTCGTTGGGATTGCGACGCAATCTCACGAAATATATGAAAAGCCACCGCGTTCGCAATTTTCGGTAACAACCCCTCGATTTTTATTCCAATTAACTACGCAATTAGGCAACCGAGTAAATTTTGTAAGAGTTATGTCCGCACAACCAAAACGCAAACTCGTTTAATTTGATAACTACTCTATTATGTAGATTAAACTACGAGCTTTGAAGCCTCATTTAGTAAACGAGCTTAAAACAATACTGACTCATAGTGTGCCACAGTATGGCCATATTAGTATCAATTTTTTCCGGAATTTTATACGAGGAAGAGTCGTAAATTAAATATGAGGCGATAGGTAGATAGTCTCTATCCTAGTGCTTTTTAAATACGTTTTTTACAACGTTTTTGCCTTTTACGGGCTTCTTTTTATGTAGTGATTTTTTACGGACGGAGATAAGATATCCTTCTGGCTAGGAATGGCTAGACAAGTAATGTGGTGAAATTGAGGGCGGCGATAAAGTTTTATTATGACGTCATTACAATTTCCAATCATTGGAATTTGATTTAATTATACCACGTTGGTTTAGTTTAATGGGAAGGTGAAACGGGATTAATTTCGCTGAGCTTCATGCAAATTTTATTTTCTGAATCAAGTCAAATAATGGAAACGGTAATTAAAGTCGAAATATTGTTTAATGAAGGGTTCATATGGCAAAATATTGTTTACATGCAAACCTGCAAACATGGAAATAATGCAAAGAATAAAAATGTGCAAATTTAAAGAACAAAAAAACAATTAAAATCACTGTCAACACAGAACAGGAGCTCATCCGTTAAAGTAATAAAAATGAAAAATGTTGGCTGTTATTTTTTTATAAATCAACTGCCGGGTCATATTTGCGTTTATAACTTCCTCACCAAATAGAGCGTTCCGGGAGCTTCTCGTAGCGATACGTTTCCGGACGACGTCCGACATCTTAATATGTACGGAAGAAAACAGATTATAGCGGTAGAAAAGAAACACACAACCGTTCACGGAGTCTGAGAAACGATGTTCGTTTCGAGATGGTCGCGCTCGACCAACTCTCCGATTTTCCGGTAGCCCGGATTCGCGGAGGATCGCTTCGCAGACCCTTATCATTCTATTAGTGCGTAAACCATGAGCCTGAAAATGTTGCCATATTTCCATCACCGTTTCGCAGTTTCAGCATATTCATATTTTCATTCCACTCGGACATTGCGCGAATATCTTTGAACGAGCTGTTTTCAAAAATGCCGCATTAATTTCATTGTTATTCTTGGAAAACTCCTCTTTCAACATCAAATAAAAGAACAGTTCCGATAGATACACAAATTGCCAATTAAATACAGTTCTGAAAATTCATAAGATGCCATGACTTTCATTCTCTCAGAATTGATGGTTTAACAAACCGTACATTAACCGGTAACTGGCAAGCATCCGAAACGAGCTTTACGACTCTTCAACCTGAAAATCTTCTTATTTTCTATCGGATCTTTACACAAAAAATAAACTGAAACTTTTCTCGATATCTACTACAGTTTGAAAACATTGTTCTCTAGCGGATCTCAGATGTGTGTTTTTTTTATTATTAAAAAAAAATCAAGGAAGAACAGCAAAAATAAAAAACATTATTGAATTTATTTTACTTCAAAAATAATAATTAGATCGGTAAATTCAATTTGTCAAATTCATTGTTATTTCCTGAGCCAACTAGTATTCATGTGAGCTACTGTTTCTCAACTACCTCATTAAAATCGTATTAATGCTACTATCATGTTTCCTTAGACTACCCTATGACTCACTTTTATATGTTACTTTAGACACAAAATGTACTTTTGTATACGTTCACTTTGGTTGCTTTACAGTCTTCTTTGTCTGTCGTGCGTGGTGAATCATTTAGTTTTCCCACTTGCACCATTCGACGATCCATATATTCATCATTTTCATAATTTCCACGTATAACAGTACCGACATCAGTTCTTTTCTCCTCCTATTCAATTACCATAACTTTTGTTTTATCCGCATTTGTCTTCGTTTTCGTTCGTTCCATTCGTTTCATTCTTTTTACGATCAAATCTTGCACCGCCTCTTCTCATCTTATTATATTTTTAAAACCGACCTCTTTCATTTATAGAGGCTATTATGGAAATAGTTACTAATATTTTAACTTGTGGTAGAATTCATCAAACTGAACAATTTTTCTATTGAAGAAAAAGAAAAAATGGAGATAAATACTAAATGATGAACTAACGAGTTCCTCGGATATAATTCCTTTAATGCTACGCTGTGTTTTTTTTTAAAGGCTTTACCAGATTATGATTTAAAGTTCAAGCTTAGTGGAGAACTTAAATTAATGAGTAAATGTAAAGTTTTGAGTTCGAAGAAAGTCAGTAAAGTCAGCTTCATCACATTACAGATTATAAATTTATTAAAACTACAACTTTTAGTGCGGTGTGTATACGTTACCTGTTGACTTGTTTTTTTATTAAACAATTTTCCATTTAAACAATTTAAATTTAATTATGTTCGATTAAAATAAATCAATTTAGGGAGTTAAGTATCTGTTTTTGTTATTCCTACCATTTCAATTAAAATCAAGCATACTTAAACATTTGGAAGCTGCACCAGTTCCAGAATCAAGATGCCAAAAATAAAAATTTAATTCAAAATTAAAAGCCAATTTAGCCGCTGTCCTTTTCACAAAGAATAAATTACGTCCCGTTTGAATTCATTAAAACGATAATAACGCATGTTAATGTAAAAAACCAGTCGTTGCGTTTGTTAAAACTTTCCTACAAAGACAGTGCAATTTTATTTTAAATTTTTTAAAACCAAAATAACAAGAAACCCAACAACGTTTTTGTAATTTTGTTTATTTGAGTAAATTTATGCCTGTGGCTTTCTTATCTGTTTTAAATGAAACACAAATTGCTCTTCCAACATAATGTAATAAACTTTTTCACAATTACTCCCCCTCGAAAATCTCTTTACACTCTAAAGGACTCAAGAATTTAACAAATTTTCAGTGTTCATGATTCAACCTCTTGTGTTTGTTTTAGATACTCTAAGAATAAATATAAGAGACGTGTGTGCCGTTCTTAACGATGTTGTCAGATTACTGTTCCTTCACCTCAAGTCACAATATTTGTATAAAGAGAGCTAAGAACCACCCCAAGCCACTGTATAAATATTGTGGCGCAAGCTCTACAACTTCTGAGGGCGAAACCAGGTAGCACACGTATGCCTGTGGTAGGAATATTTGTTTCCCTTATCTGCTCCCCACCGATGTAAAATGGTAATTCTCCAAATAAATTATACAATTAATTATCGAAAACTACCATAATTTATAAGGGCTTAAAATGTGACCTACCTTTATATCATAACTGGTGTAAGTGAAATCGGCCCATTTAAAATCTGAGTGTGAAACTGGCGTAGATAAATTATTGTAAACAAAAACATTGACGACTTCTTGTAAACACCAAATAAGAGCCCTGACATTTTTTGATTTATTGCCTACAACTCACAATGTCTAAGAAGGTGACAGCTTTTTATTTATTTTGAGAAACTTATTATTAATAAATCTATATTTTCTGCAATATTTTGTATTGTCGACAGCATTGTTGAGTTAACACTAATGAATTCTGTATTAGTCATTTTGCAACTTCCGTATCGTATTTAACCGACTGTGTAATAGCACATAATCTTTGTCAACAGAAACATCTAAGAAAAATATATGTAACAATCTAGTCGCGTGGTACCTTAAATAAGACGATTTTAGTTGGAGAAATAGTACAGTAATGAAAGAAATATAGGATAAAAGTGGAATAAATTCTACAGTCGACACACAAAAACGAGGGCTAAGTAAAAGCTTATAAAAATAAAGGAACAAGAAAAGGGGGTGGTAAAAGCACGGCCCTGTGTTAACTAACGAATATAGAAATATATTTCAAAAAATAGTCTAAATAGCATTATGACTTACAGAATATACGTCTGTTTTATATAACATCTCTATTTCTTTTTCATGTAACCTGTATTTGCAAAACGGTTATAATTTCGGGAAAATTAAAAATTAATATTAATATTTTCAGTCACACTGTCTCCGTAAAATACGGTGCTGAAACCTGTACTTTTTATGCCCAATGCAATTTTAAACTTTTATCGCTCTCTAGAAACAGATGTTTAACACAATTTTCAAATTTTTTCTGAACCACAGTTAAGATGGATTACCTTTGCTGAAATTACAATCTCGCTATCCCACAAGAAGAGCGGTCAGGTTAAAAAAATGTATCCAGGAACAATCCCAAATTTGGTCGTTACATTAATGGCACAGTAAAGAAATAAATACCACTATGTCTTCGATACGACGGTGCCATAAAATATAAGCCGCAAAAATTATTGTCCTCACTCAGGGAGATAGTAAACAATGACTGCCATGCGGTCCGGGGTCTAAGATGAATTTACGAGGTGAGGTCGCTAGGTTGAAAAATTTTATCTTAAGACAGCACCACATGTTTTGTTACATTACGATGATATTTTATGAAGTGTCATTCGCAGTTATCGTGAAAATCGAGCATAAACATCGATTTTCGTTCCATTATCAAAGATTTTTTAACTCGAATTTTATAGATATTGGGCAAGTTTGTTTGGCAAGCGTGGTAATTTTTTATGTGTAAATCCAAGAAGTTCGTTTCGTGACAGTTCTTTTAAGGAAACATGTAAAAAATTCCTTTAACATTTTTCTTTTTCCATGTTTAGGGCGACGTATCGATTGTAGTTCCGACATGATCTTTTCAGCGAAGACGGCATTGTCATTACGAAAATTTTATTTTGATGCTGCTTATTCTTTGTGGATGTTTTCGACGATAAAGGGCGTCTTGTATTCGCGTTTTTCGCATGCAGTCTGGGAGTTTTTGTGGGGCAATTGTGCTGTCTGCTACAATGTATAAAATAGAAATAGTTTTTTCCACTTAGACGAAGCGCCGAAGCTTAATGATTGATGAGGCTGGAGAGGGTCGTATAAAATTTTATAGTCCATTTGTTGATTATTAGAGGTCGGTCGGCTGAAAAAGTGCGTGTCTAATCGCAAACGATGATTGCCCAAAACGGTGTAAGTTGTGCGGTCTGCGGAACGTCGCTGGGGATTGTTTGTTTTGTGTGATGTCTGTGCATAAATTACATCCCTGAATTAAGTGGTGTTGTTACAGAGCCCTTCCCGCGTTTTGCGGAGCCCATCCCCAACGTGACTGTGACTGTGGGCCGAGACGCCCTTCTGGCTTGCGTGGTCGACAACCTGCGAGCATTCAAGGTAAGTGGGGTCGGGGTTGATGGATTGCTTTAGGAAGGATTATTGGATCTCGCAAACGACGAGGGACCGCGTCTGAAATCGAGTTTCTTTGTCTGATTCGGGTATGCACGATGTCGGCGGAGTCCTCGATTTATACCGTCAGGACGCGGAATCGATTTCATGGATCGCCTGAAAAATAATAACATTAGCGTACAGCCAGCCCATATATAAACAATAAAGGAGCAGGAGCAGAGAAAACAAACTTGAAAATGGAAGTGCGATTCCTCAGAAAGGAGTGAGGAATTGTTCGTGAGTTGAATTTGCTGCGGGGTTTTCGGGTCTCGACAGACTAAGGACGTGCACGGCTTCTCTGATTCCTGGATACCGACAGGGCATGTTTTCATTTTACCTATCGTATACCTTTTACATCATCAGTTAGCTCGTGCTCTCAGGACCGGGCGACCAGTCTCATTCGATTTGTCCTGCGACCTGCTAACTCCACTCCGAATCGCACACCTTGCCTGTCCCCCGACCTCCCCAAATTAATAAGACGAGACAATCCCGAATCGAAGCCTTCCCTAATCCGCGCTATCCCGCCACTATCGCCCAAAGAATTAATGGAAAGCTTAGAGCTGCTCCTCCAAGGGTTTTGCAGCTAACAGCGCTCCTGTTTCCACCTGCGTTAAATAAGTACTTACAAACCCTCCAATTATCTCGCAGACAACGATTACTACCCTTTGCAAATAATGCCATAAATCTTTATTCGAAATCCCGGCTAAGGATCAAAGCGAGTGTCTAAACATTCCATTCCCTAATTTTGATTGTTTCTGCAATTAAAATGACTACAAAGTTTAAGTAAATACGACAATAATTCAATTTCGTATTTATTAACAAACTGAATGTTACTTCTTTGATATGTTTACAAATCTTCATTAAGTAAGGTACTCTAGGGTAAGTGGAACTGACAACTTCAATGGTTAAACTTTAGTTCGTTACTACTCACTGAACTGAACTTCCACATGTTTCAATATTTTTTAAACTCAAGTATCCAAAGCTAGTATTATCATTAGAAAGCATCGAAAAAAAAGTTTCTTTTATCAAAATTTCCCGGCTAACCTATACAAATTTCACTAAAATTCATAAGAACATTGCTGTAAATATACCTTCGATTATGCATTAATAAGTGCAGTGTAGATTCCAATTGCCAAACATTTGAGGTAATGAGCACATTGCACCAGGTCCCTATGTCACTGGAAACTGAGCACCTGCACACTTTCAAACAGCTACCTATCAGGGAGAGAGCTGGCGGTGTGGCGCTAATAGTACCATTAAGCTCCACTAGATAGAGCTACTTCGAAAAGAGTAGTTGTTATAATCCGATTGGTTCACATTTGCATTGTTTCTACACATTTACCTGGATGTAGTCCATGCCTGGATTTAAAGTATGTATATTTTAACCTCGAACAGAAGTAGAAAGAAATATTTGGTGCACCCTCTTCTTCTTTATGAACCGATTTAAATGAAATTTTGAATGTGCAAATTATTTATAAGTCGCAGCGTTAATGATTTAAATAGAACACTCTATATGTGTTTACCTGTTTGTAATTTCGATACATTTCTATGTTCACCAGTATCTTTCAATTATATTTTTTTCTGAAAAAAAATCTATGATTAAGAGCTGTAGCTCATGTCACAGGATAAGTCAAAATGAATTGATTTTTTTAAATGTTATCATGGTGGTTCATTATTACTATTATTTTTAACACTTACTTTCGTAGAGTTTTCGTTGATACCAATTTTTTGCCGTTAAGGCTTCATCGAAATGAGTTTTTTAAATTAGATTCTAATTTAAATCATACCATGGCTAAAATTGATTGACAATTAAGTTTAAAGAAAACGGTTTTCAAACTAGTGCTTTGTGGGTTTATGTAGTATCAAATTTAGACGTTTAAATCATTTCCGCGAACTGAGTACTATGCATATTGTTATATCTTATACTTACATAACGAAAAGAATGTAGAAAAGTTTCAAATTTGAACACGAGTAACACAGTGACAAGGAGAAAGGAGAAAACATGAAATAGAGAAAAGATTTCCGAATTTTCATAATTAACAAGGTTGATTCTGAATTGCCACATTTTAAATGAGAACTGTATCGATTGGAACTGAGAATAATTGTCAACTAATATTCGGGCAAGTCCGTTATCCTGCTATATAAAATATGAAACATCAATTTTGATGTGTATATATTCTGGTATTGTCAGTTGTGCACTTAAATTTAATTCTTTTAAATGCACAATAAACGCCAGCATTTCCAAATAAATTTTATACATTTTTACACTCATAAGTTTCTTTTATTGTCAGGAATATAAAAGTTATTACTATCAATAGAAGAGTTAATAACTGTTAATAACCAAACAGGCGAAGATTTACATCTCTTATATTCCCAAGATACGAATGATCTTGAAACTTGTTGACTAGTGGAACGTTTTACTTAATTTTGCAATAAACAATATGATTAGGTAATGCTAATTAAAATGCTTCAAGGTATTTTCAGTTTGTTTAAAAATGTTAGAGGCCACCACTCTTTTAAAGCAAAGGAATGGTCTATTTCAGAAGCCCTTATGCCTATTATAGCTCCACATTTAACCTGACTTGACCAACTGAAAACCATCTCAAAACTACAATAAAACTGTCTACTGTAGAGAAACTAATCACTAATTAATATGTACTCTTAACTGAACTTAGAGATAGTCTCAAAATACGACATATTTTCGTTATGACATCAATATATAAGTTTTCTGTAAAGAAGCTCATTAAAATTCGCAAGCAACTTTAAGCTGCAACGAATATCAGAAAATGCTAAGCGCAATTATTCTTCTTCATAAACTTTCTTGTTTCTGAAGAAGACTGAGTGTCTCTTTCCTACAGGCTATTAGAGCATGGCAGACGATATCTGGTAAGGGAGCTTGTCAATGATTAAATAAAATCAGAAGTTTATAATGCAGCCCTGAATTCACTGCTAGAGCGTTAAGATAATCAAAATAAAGTATGTGCATCTACAGGCGATATTAATAAAAACTTGTTGTAGTTTATCACGAAGTCTTTGTGTACCTCAATTTTTCAGTGTACGTAAAATAGTCAGTGCAAAACTGCAACCTTTCCTCCGCTGTGTCATATTAGTTTTAGTTTTATTCATAATTTATTCCATCTTCTCGGAAAATGTTTATCCATCAAGCTGTGTGGAGGGAGTGGATTTCTAGAGGGTGATCCCTAAAGACAGCTAGATGAGCAACAGCCTCTTAATGCTTCTATCTGCTCTTATTGACGCAAACATCGTGTCATCCAATACTATTATCGACCTACCTACCAAATCTTGGATTTGAGCGAGCCAAGCCCAGTCAGCAAACTCTCAAGCCTGAGTTCGCTAACTTTGTGCATTTCTTGGTCTAGTTCTTATCTGATTCGATTTTTAATGGATATCATTATTTTCCCCTCAAAGGAACGAGGTTTCCACAACTTTGAACGTACTTCAGTCCAAAATAACTGTGGAATTTTTTCTTTTTAAAAGCAAACAGCGAATAAAAAGTACATTTCTGGCAATCACATGGAATTATTGTTTTCGCATATTGGATCCTTGCTAGCAGGTCTGCAAACATTGTGACGAAGACTGAACAGGACGAGCGAATACAAAACGGGTACATAAAAGAGAAGCACATAGCCCCAAGAACTGAAACACCGCTCTTATAGTTATTTGCGAGTTTTTAAAATTACTGAAACGATGGCAGGAGAAATTTCTAATTTAAAATTATTGAAAAATTCATGAAACGAACTTTGCCTTAGGCCGAATCAATATTTAATAGGTGTTTAAAATTATTGACAGCTTTAGGTTGTGTATAGGAATGTTCAAAGCGTTTACAAAATGCTTTAGGGTACCCTTTAAGGATTTGCAAGTAAGCAAACAGTGCTGTCTATATCTGCCCTAAGGCAACGTTAGCACAGTTTCCCACAACAAATGTTTTCACTTCATTATTTTCAAATTCATTGAATAATTCAGATACAGAAGGCTTCATTTGCATGAAAAATTAGTCAACCTGAACCGTGACCGGTACAATTGAAATATGATTAACACTTTTCAGAAATTGCGAAATATTTCATTCACATATGACTGGCAAATACATTTATACAACCTGAATATTTGACTGTGCTTTTAAATAATAACAAAACGCCACAGAAATATCTGAAACATTTTCAACGACCTTTGAACTAAACATCAGGAACATGTTTATTAGGTTTCCTGAAGATATTGACAACACGTGCACCATTGCACAATTTCAGAAATATTTTACAAAAAATCAGTCAAATTTATGAACTTGTTAAGAGTAAGAAAAGGTTTTAATTATACATATAATAAGTTTGTAATTTAATTTTAAGTTAAGATTAAATTTGGAGTTTTCTCAAAACTAAGGATTACATTATTGTTAGGAACACCATTACGATGCTATCATTACTTTGATTATTAACTGACTACGACACCTATGAATCGACAGAAGATTGTTTTGTAATAAATTCCTTCATTTCAGTTAAATTACTGAAAGTGGAAGGATATTGAAATTTTCAATAAATTTGTTTTATGATGGGGACAAACAAAATATTTTTATTACGTTCTCAATGAACAGTGATTAAAATATATGATTGATATTTGATACATATGCAGATGGGGCTTAAGATGTTTTGAGCTTTGACACTTTTAGTTTTTTTTTGTTGCTTGATAAGCATTATTAAAAATGAAACGTTTATCTACACAACAATATATTTAATTGAAACCCATATTTCAATTTTCGCTTAATTAACATTAATAATTAATAATCAGCAAATTTTCATTGTTCACAGGTGAAAATTCACATTGAAACAGGTGAAAATCGAATATTTTTTATGTATTTTATGTAACTTGTTCGGCATTTTTTGAATATCTGCACTTCTGCTGTTGGCATAATCACACAGGAGACTGAAATTGTCCAATGTGATATTACTGGTGCCATTTAAGCCATAGGCATATTATATTAAATAAATAGTACTATATGTACTGGAGAATGTCGGCACTACTTAAATCCGTTCTAAATTTCAAAAAAAAAAGGAAAAAAATTCAGAATTTATTTACCTACATGTATAATTATTATAGAATACAATCAATTTGTGTTACATTACACATCCATAAATACAGCTAAATACGATGTGTTTAAAAATAGAGCCTTTATCCATTAATGAGAAAAAAAAACATTCAGACACTTAAATAGTTTGGTTCGATAATCCACAGTGTTTATAATGATAAAATCGCGTTGTATAAATGATATTAATTAATATAAATTAGGACTGATATTTAACTTACATTTGCAACTTTCAAATTATTGTTTATAAATTTTTGGGCACGACATATTAATACTAAGGACAGAAAAGTTTATTTTTTAGTAATTTTATTCATCACTCTCGTTAGCTGCGCCAATGCATTACAATAGTAATGATAGAATAAAACTGGAAATTTTTGACTGTGAGTAATATCAACTTTACCTTAAGTATCACTACTAAACAAAAATACTAATTTGAAATTGTGAATGTGGCTTTAGAGTTATTTTAATAATAGTGATATCAAAAAAAAATTAAAGCTGCTAAAAGACTAAAAACTGATAAAATTCTAAATTTTATATGAAAGCCGAGAAATCAGCCCAGACAACGAGATAATAGTTAAAAATAAAATACGAATGAGGAGTAAATAATTTTTAGTTTGATAATTTTATGTGTGGAACACTCCAGGGACAAAATAAATTTTTGTTGTTTATTCTTAATGGAGAATTATACTTACCATTACAACATATAATCTTCTAAAGTAGCTCGACATTAAATTTTCGCCGTTTTTCTATTGTTACTTGTGTCATAACTCACAAGAAATGTTCCATGATATTTTTGTCTACAGAATGACCACTTTTATTTAAACTGACACAAAATGGGGCCCCTTGGATATTTTAAACATGTTTTTAAATTATTCATTCCCCATTGCAGCTGGAAAATGCTTTCGCAGGATCCGTCCCTCGATTAATCTCTCCGGCATTATAGCTTAGTCCTAATATCGAGCTTTCCGGGTAATTCCCGGCCAATCCACCCTCTCTTAATTATTTATTTTCTCGATTTGCAGGTGGCTTGGGTTAGAGTGGACACCCAGACAATCTTGTCGATTCACCACAATGTCATCACGCAGAATCCGCGAATATCCTTAAGCTACAACGACCACAGATCGTGGTTCTTGCACATAAAGAACGTACAAGAGGCCGACCGAGGCTGGTACATGTGTCAGGTGAACACGGACCCCATGAGGAGCCGCCAGGGCTACCTCCAAGTGGTGGGTAAGTTGCAGTTTCGGGACGAGAGGTCTCGTGCTAATCTCCACGGTTTAAGTGCCTCCGAGCATCGTGGATCGCGAAACCAGCTCCGACATGGTGGTGCTGGAGTCCACCAATGTCAGTTTGACCTGCAAAGCGACGGGTTATCCGGAACCGTACGTCATGTGGCGCAGGGAAGACGGAGAAGACATCCGATACAATGGGGAAAACGGTAATTGCATATTTATGAATTTTTATTATGTCTCGTATTTTCTCGGATACATTTTACCTTTACAGCGTATTTGTGGCTGGTGTGTAGACCATCTTAAAAAAAGGGAAACGCGGAATTGGATACCGCAGCCTATCATGAGACTTTTCACTCCGTTATATTTTTATATGAACGGCTTCGCTTCAGCCTATATTCGACTTTGCTTAATAAAATCGTTATCAGACACGGAAAAAGCACAATAACCTGATGAGCGAGGCAGTTTGCATACATTACCGCAAATTCCGAAATGAACAATAACCATTGTCAAGGAAACGGTGGTACGTCGTAGCTTTATTCCTGCTGTTATATCACGAGTCGATTGATATGTTCCGACCTTCTCAAACTTATTATATATCACCTATCATCTTCTTATAATACACAATAGTAAGGTTGGAGATTGCGTTTGTAAATCTTAAAACGTTAGGAGAAACTGGATATGTTAGGAATACTTTTGAGAATTTATTTTATTCAAGTTAAATGATCACAGTTTAAAATAAAAATATCTAATGCCTTATAGTCTCTTAGGTTCCCTACCTCCTAAAGCACATAATATATTATTGTAGTTCTAAAGACCAAATAATCCTATATTGTGCTATTATACGTGGGAACAATTATTATTGATCGACCGTCAATAATCACTCTAAGAAATTGAATGACAAGAAAAGTATACAAAAGCAGTTTCTGAAAGCGTAAGAACAACTAACGTAAGTCAGAGTTTTTTATTAATGAAAATAAAGACTGTTAAAAAAGTAACATAAAACTAGGAACACTGCTGAATTTGTCATTTCAACATATGAGTCCTGATTGTTAAAAGCAAGGATAATTTCAAACATAACACCAGTATTTTGTACCACATGTCCTCCACGGTAGCGATGGCATTTAAGTCACATTCAAATTTTAGGCTAATTTTCCGATAAAGTCGACTACATTGTAAATTATTGGGTATCTAATAATCAAGTTGTGTTCTTTAGAGATAAAGCATTCATTAACTTTTCATTTTTTGCAATCAAAAACCACCATCTCATACATAATCATTTTCTTGTACAGTTTCAAATAAGAATTAGTAGGTAAAAATTGTTTTTTGTGAATAATGACATTGTTGAAGGTCCTCAAAGACTCTAGATCAAAATGAATGTGACAGCATGTATCGGATATAATTGTTTCAAAATGGTTTCTAACAAAGAGTTTAATAAAAAAGTGATTTCCTCTCGTGGTTAACTTAAAATATGTGTTGAATTTCATTTTGATCGGTCAAGTATGTAGTTAAGATGTCTTATTGCCAAAAATCCCATAAAACAGATTGATAGAAAGATCGACAATTGGCTTTCGAAAATGCACCGTCTAATTAAAGTATATTATTAT
>QDEB01076728.1:0-16499 GCA_004193795.1 Asbolus verrucosus
GCTGTTTTTTAATATAAAAAGGTTGGGGGTACATGTTTCGAGCCTTTCAAAGCTCATCATCAGCCCTAGATGGTAAAAAACAAAAATAATAAAAAGTGTCTACTAAATATAAAAAGAAAAGGAGGATTTTTGATTTTTGTGGATCATTGAAATTGATGTACCTCTAGAATCAATCTATTTATTTAATCTGTACCTAATATTAACGCACTCGAATTATCTTGCACGCATTTTTATTTTCATTCCAGTTAATAGCACTATTGGATATTTCCCCTAGTATAACGTCACATCGTCCAACAAAGAATGCTACACGATGGAAGTTCGAACTAAAATAAATAAATAACAAGCAAACTACATTTATAATTTTTTAGAAATATTTTTTTAAATAAAAAACTATATTTCTTTTTTTGAAAACTGATTTCGCTTACATAAACAATAATTAATAAAAAAGTTGGAAAATTCCGTGGCGTTGCTCGGTATTGTTTTATTGTTTTACTCGGGCTCTGACCACTCAAGTGAACATGTGACAGGCACATGGCTTAAAACTGAAAGAGACTCGTAATTCTTATAATCAGTAAATTTCTAATTGAATTTCTTAAACCATTTAGTAGAAGAAACACATTTCGATTTTTATATATGCATGCGTTGATTGAACCAATCGTTTTTTTTTTGTTTTTTTTTTCAGATTACGTTTTTTGGATTTGTATGACTGAATTGTAAAATTTGACGTTGTCATCTTGAATTATGTTATATTTTGTGATGGGGGACTGCATCCCCTAGCGGAATGCAATGTTCATATCACTTAACCCCTCTGGAATGAGACAAGGAAAGAAAGACGCATTTCGAAATTTTAAACCATTTGCGAGGAATTTCGATTTTTTTCTTTTACAACTTTGAAAGATAAAAACACATGCGCGAAACAATGGATTTGAATTTTTCTTTTTTTATTTGCTTCTGTTCGTTGTTTCTGATAAACCCCCAAAGTTTGATCGTGCCATCTTAATTAATAACGAAGTGGGGGTGTGAATCCTGGACAACCTTTGGAGTTATAACGCTCGTTAACGAATTTGAACTGTTGATTTTGACAAAGAATTCATATGCAATCAGATACAACATAATTCAAGATAACATCGTCAAATTTTACAGTTCACTTAGACAAATCTAAAGAACGTAATATGAAAAAAAAAAAAAAAACAATGCGATTGCTTCAACCAATGCATGCCCATATAAAAATCGAAACTTTTTTTCTAAATGGTTTAGGATGTTCAAATGCTGCTTTTAGATATGCTGCATTCCTTGTCTGAAAATGATGTGGACACCGTCTCATTTTACAGTTTTTACAGTTCAATTATACAAACCCTAAGAATGTGATATGAAAAAAATTCACTTCGGTGTTGACCAAAACAAAAAACAATGCCAATCAAATTCAAACATTTTCATGGACAACAACTAAATTACAATCTGTTACCAATCTCTTCTAAATTAACTTTTAAGAATAAATCGGACAATTCAGTTATGTAAATCATTTCTAAGGTTTATTTTTTATTCAGACGCACCCACGATAAGGTCACGGCACAGAATTTTTCACCTTTTTTTGTTGCTTATGTAAACGATATAATTTAAAAAAAATGAAATATCAGTTTTTTAATTTAGAAAATTATAAATGTACTCTGGGTTGTTATTTCTTTACTTTAGCCGAACTTCCGTCATGTACCGTTCTTTGTTGGACGATGTGACGTTATACTA
Source organism: Asbolus verrucosus (assembly GCA_004193795.1). NCBI lineage: Eukaryota > Metazoa > Arthropoda > Insecta > Coleoptera > Tenebrionidae > Asbolus > Asbolus verrucosus. The sequence continues at coordinate 1,744 of QDEB01076728.1, forward strand.
GGGGAAATATACCGAGCGATCCAAAAGTCTTTCTATAGAGTGGGTCATGACATTAAAAACGCATGTTTTATTATTAATTTACCTTGCAAATGTCATTGATTGATCAAAAACAAATTTAAAATTTAAATATTGAATGTTTTTTATTGAAGTTCCTTTCGAAATGGTTTTAACAGTTGAACACAACATATTTTTAATTAAAGCTTATGAAAATTAAAAATAAAATACGTTTCATTTTATACTATAATAATGAGATATACATTTTTAATGTGATAATCCATTTGATAGAAATACTTTTGGATCGCTCGGTATAATTATACCGCAAATATACAACTGGAATAATTTTTTTTCGCAAGATAATGCCAGTGTGCTAATATTAGATGCAAATTCTGCACCAAGATTAAATAAATAGATGGAACATCGGTTGATTCTAGAGGTACATCAGTTTCAAAGGTCCATAAAAATCAAAGATCCTCTGAGTTTAAAGACCCACATGCTCCGACTTCCAGGCTTTTTTTTCAAAAATATCCGTACTGGGTGTTTTTACAAAGCAAGAAATCAAACTGTGGGAACTAATTTAGTACCTCAAAAAAAGTCATTTTTTGATAAGCGGTTCATAAAGGAGTTATATTTTGAAAATAAATTCAGTGGTGGGTATCTTTCCAAGAAAGCTGTAGCTTCTTTATGAAAACTTTAATCCAGGAATGTCATATTTAATTTTTGACTTTCTTGCGGTACTAAATTAATTCTCTCGAAGTTTGATCGGATATTTGAAAAATGACTTAATATAAACAAATATTAAACAATCAAATAAAATGTTAAATTATGTTAAAAAAATAGAATAGAAAATATTGTCCAGAACTGTTAAAAATAAACACAGGTTGATGTTTAAAAAAATGTTACTGGCGAGTCATTTCGTCTTCCTAATATCAAATTTGAAATTCTGATATAAGAGAGTAACATCCCTTTCTTGCGGTATCTTCGTCTATCAAAAGTTAAAAGCGACTTGATGCACTTTTTAAATGAACACCCGATAGAATAAGCATCAGTGTAGCTGTGATGGTTGAATAAACACTCAAAAATTACTACTGCTTTTTATTAAACAAAGATAAAACAAATAATAGGCAACCTATCTAGAGTTCAACATGTGGTTCTTTAGTATATACATGTGTAGAAACTATTTTCATGTAGAGGAGAATGAAACAAAGTGAACATAAACTTCGGACACCGTGTATACTAATATTTTAGTGAAAACTGTCACAACATGTAATGTAGAGATTTAGTCAACAAATTTAATGTGTAAAAACGGCCATTTTGGGGATATCAGAAGCAAATAATGGCCAAAAGAGGGAATATACACGTCAAAATGATTTGAGAATTATTATTACACCCGCCATTGAATTGTTTTTCTGTGTCAGCACATACTTTATACAACAGGATGTAATAAAGTTAAAAAGTTGTTTTATTTAAATGCTTATATTAATAATAATAATAATAATTTGTGATAATGTGTCAGACATACAATTAAAATGAAAACGAGATATTAATAATTATTATAAACGATTTGTCATTTGCATCGATTAGCTCTATTTGAAAGTCAAATTAAATTGAAATTTACTGTTGACTTAGTAACACAAAGATCAATTATTTAACGTCAGTATAGCAGTATGGCACGCTGCAAGAAACGAAAATCATGCTATATTATGGAAATTATCTGAAAATACGTGACTCTTCTATAATAAATAAAATAACTAAGCAGCGTTTGGAAACAGAAAGTCAAAAACGGTTTTTTTCGAAAAAAAAAAACAGTATTAATACAGGGTATTTTAGAAAGCTGTGCAAAGATTCTTTAACTCAATATAATGCGACAGTCGTCATGAAAACGATAAAAGGGTTTTAGGATGGACAGTATTATCCTGAGAGCGGAGGAATTTGATGGAAAATTTTGGAACGTAATTGACTAAAGTTTTTTCGATGTAACTTATTATATTGGTAATGTAATAAGTTAATATGCCAATTACTAGCATACTCAACTTGCAAAACTAACATGAATTTACATCTGGTCACTCTATATCTGCTACTTTTGTAGCAGATATAGATTGTTGATTGTGATTTAAATGTTATTCATAAAACAGCACTAAACAAACTGTTGAATGATAAACCTGCAGATAATTTTATGTAGCTGAGCTTAGAAATAATCATGTTTATTCTGTGGACAGTAGTTTTTTTCTTTTTTTATCTTTTGTCATTTATCTTACAGTGGTAATTATCATTCTAAACACACTTATACATAGAATTTATATTTTAATTTAAGGTTTATTATTATTTGTTTTGGTAATGGGCAATAAAGTATTATTATTATGTATGGACCCGCCACTACCCTGTGATGATATCCACATATCATCACGGATATTGCTATCGAGTGATGATATACTTTTAATCCAACGTAATTACCGCTGTCTTGTCACATTATAATTATTATTTTGACGTAGTTCAGCGGTAGTGTTCAATGCGTGATCTATGTTAAGAAATGTTCCGACTATACGACGAGCAGAACAATATCGCGTTTTGTATTTCAACAATCAAATTTTTTTTTTAATTTAATGTTTTTATATCACGGAATAAAGATTTGGTTATTATATCGTAACTGAAATAATTAACGGTAAAATTGACATTTTTTCAAGATTCCATCAATTTTTTACAGAACAATAGAAAGTTGTAGGTATTTATCAATTCTTGTGTTGTAGACCTATAAGAGATTGTGTGAATTTGGCACAGCAATATCTAAGAGATATACCTGCCGGCTCTGTTTATCAAATGTAATGATATCAGGTCTGTTGATGATGATATGTGTATAGATTACAACAGTTTTGTCCCAATACATTTTGTAGTTATAATGTTCCAAATGCTAGGTGTAATAATAATAATAATAATAATAATCGTATACCCCTCTGGTTTAGGGCCAGGTGCTAGAATTTTAATTATGTCGCGCAAGCGCATCTAATATGACCTAACGACCACTACGTATGTAGTGGTCGGGACCGACGGCTTTACATCTCTTCCGAAAGATGATAACGACTTAAAAAAACTGATGGACACTTCACTTGGATTTGAACTCGGGACAAAGGGTTTTGAAACTAGATACAAAACCCAATAGGCTATGCCGCTGTAATACTAGTATTAAAGTTTATTTTAAAACCAGTTGTTGATGAATAATTTTGGAAAACTGATCATGTCATTTTTTGTATTCGGTTTGTGCCAAAACAGAACAAGATGAAATTATGTGTTCAATTGTCTCTGATCCTACCTTACAAATCCTATATCTATCATCAGTAATCGAGTTGTCTTTAATTACGTAATTTTTGCAATTTTTGGTATTAATCACTCTGCCTTGGATAGCAAATCCGTAGGTTTCCGGTTTTAACTACGCCTGTGAAGCTTTAATTTTAATTTCTGGCTGTGGGAGTTCATGGAAAAATCTTCCATGTAGAGATTTTTCTTTTATATTTGTGATTATGTTAGATTATTTAGATTTAAAGGGGTATAATTTTTATCAGCTGAAGAAATCGCTCTAAAAAGAATATTATCTTGAGTTCTATCGAGAAAATATTTTTTTAATATGGAGATCTGATTGTAAAGTAGATTTTCTAAGTTTAATAGACCTCTTCCACTATTTTCTCGAGGTATAGTAAATTTTTCTATCGCAGATTTAGGATGATATTATGTTATTATTATCATTATTACAATAAAAGTTTCATTTTTGTTAACTCGCTATTTTACTTTTTGTTTCGAATTTTCTACATATTTGGTTGTAAAAATTGTAGGATCCGTTACAAAATGTGACAATGACAGCATCACAGAAACCTGGTGACAAGATTTTCTGGAGTTCCCCTTAACGCGTTAAATTTGTCCGAAATGATTGGACTGATCCTTAGTATTGGAACTCCCCTGCACATGCATGATGTCTTCATTCTCCTGTTCTCCGAAAGCCATGTTTTAATTCTCGTAATGTCATTTTAGGAGTTTTATGTTTTCCATGGGGCTTATGAACCCTGTGTCGATGTGCCACTGCATTCAGAAGGTGGTGTAATTGGGGAAATGGTCGTAGATGTCTTGATAGCGGCAATAGTCTAAATAAAATATCTGAAAGACACGTGTGCGGTTTAAGCTGGAGTCTTTTAATTAATCCACTGGAACGACCTGATGGAATTCCTAACGGTGAACTACTCCTTCGCATAGGAATTTACCACGCGTTGTCAATATTAAGCAATTCGATTAAATCGCGGCTTTGGTAAACCATTTCAGATTTATGTGGTTCTTGCTAAGTTGACATTCTGTGCGCGGACGACCTACGAACGAAACGACACTCTCGAGAGCCTTTTGCTCTCGTTTATCAGCTTGCCCTGTATCAGTTGTTGTACGTCTTTTACGGGTTATTTTTTGTTAACTTTTTTATTGTTTCTGAAAATATGGTATCTTTGCGATAGTGAGTAACTACTGCGATTTTAAATTCACGACCTTTACCTAGAGCTTTATATTAAACAATAGAAATTTATCGCTACCAATGCGTTCTTGGGGCTTTATTTGATTTTATTGCTGCACTCTCTCCACCAAACAAAATATCAGTTTTCGAGAAATAAAACGATCTTTTTAAATCCGATGTACGGAACCATATTTGAGGCTGTATCAGAACAATCCGCAAAGAAATTATATTAAAATTACCAAGAGTGAATTTGAGCGACTTACTTTATCAACGTCTTTTGGCTTAATACGACATTTAATTTACTTCCTAGGCTCCTAAAGGAAATGAAATTGTGAATAGAACTCCAAATTTTATTAGTAATTACATGATATTAAAATTTTATTTATATGGAATTAGCTTTTCTTTTTGTTAGAGAGAGAAATCTTCCACGCTAGATGAATCAATCTTGTTGTATTTGTATTCCAAAAAGCTGGGCGTCCTGGATTTTTCGAGATCATCACTTGACTGCTCGAGGATAGAATTTTCGCTTCGATCGGACCCAAGTAAAGTTTCTACAGGATGTGAATGTGTCGATTTTGTATTATTACGAACGCAGGTATAAAGAAAACAACGTTTTACGAATCGTTGCCCTTCTCCTATTTCACAACATTTCTTTTTCACTTTTTTCTTCTTCGAATAATTTCATTCCGATTGTCAATTAATATCGTAATAAAATGAAAAAAATTAGAGAATATAAATTACATTTACTTCGCACATTAACTTTGCCTTGTTATCCACTATATAAATTAAGCCACGTTAGTAACATAGAAGTTGCCACACCGCATTAATTAAGTAAACCCTCTAAGGTGGTAGTTGAAACGTATCAGGCAATTGTGCTTTAGATTGGGTTGGTAAATTTTGAGGAGTAACTATATCATAATACTCGTAAAAGAGAACGTTTTGTTGGAAGAGCTTGCCTCTTGTCAACACTCTAACCGTGTAGCAAATTGTAATCCAATCTTGCGGAATAATAAAATTAGAATACGTACACTGACTACATCATAAAGGTTACAACGAATTTATAAAATGTACAAAAAAATCCAGCGCTAATTTTATAATCTATCAGATTACAATACTACCCGTCCAGCAAATATTTCGCCTGCCACTCACTTTACCACCAAATTCAATACATTGAGACGTCTCGCATCCTCCCTTGAAAAATATTTATTTATTCAGGTTAAATAAACAATACATAGCACATATAGGCGTCTCAGTAATCTGTTAAAGTAAGATTACAGCTTTATTGTTGGAAATTTAGAAAAACGGTTTTCACTGTAGAAGCTAAAATTACCTTGAAATATATATTGTTCTATTTGAGAGTGTAACCTAAATTTACATTAAAAAAAAAACGATATATTTTATGAATGTTGATGTTAATGATATAGGCTTATATGGATCTATCAAGAACAGTTATGGAACTATTCCATTTTAATTACGAAAGAGACCACCATTTTGATTGCTCAATGTGGAGAAACTGGAAATTCTGGTAAACTGAAGGCAAGTTTTTTTTTTAAACTCAATTTTTACCTTGAAAATTTTAAATTGAACTTCATTTTCAAATAAGGATTTTGATAAGCCTTTAAATTACATCAAATTTTACTTATCTCTATTGCTAAGAGTTTTTGAAAAAGATGCTGCATTTTTGAAGATACTATATATTATGAATAAAAGAATACTATTCAAAATTAATAAAATAAACACAGGTTGCCAATTTATTATATATATATATATATGAAATAAGGCTGATGCTTAGGACTGACGTAAAAGTAGTTTTATTGTTACTGTTTTACAAAATATTTTACGGAAAAAAAATTATTTTCAAATTTATTTTTATTACTAACTGTCGGTAGGGTCCGAGGTTTTACAGTGCAATTTAAGCCTGCACCGTGTTTCAGCAGAGCCGGTCACTTCTTTACGAGTATTGCATGGTAAAAGAGGTACCTAATAAACACCGAAAAAGATGGAATTTCCTTATCCCTAGTAAAACACTTGTTTCCCAACTCTTTTACCTCTGACATTCTTAAAAGTGTGAACACTAGAAGGTTTTTTTTATTTATTAATGCTGCGTAACCCAATTTTCCAAATTGACGAGTTAAAGTACTCGTCGGTAGATGTTTCCCGTTTAACTCTTGGTGAATTTGATGGTGGATGTCGCATCGTTAGTGTTTTTTGTCATGTAATTACAATAAAGTCTTCTTCTATATACTTGTTCTAAAAAAAAAGAAAACATCGATTGTATCCTTATATTCAGATCTTGTCTCTGAACGGAGAGAAATATGAATGTGGGAAAGAAAAGATATAACTGAGATGCGGGAAATTATTACGTATCTTGATATATGGCATAAAGGGAATGGAAATTAAGTTTCGTAACATTAGCTTGTTTGACGTGATATCATGAGCATGAAGTAAAATAATGGGGTGTGAGGGCATATCTTGACCAAATCTTTAGTAGAGATGAAAAGAAATTTAATTTCATAATTTGCTTTCGATATAATAATAATCTCTTGTTTTCTTTTCCACCAAAGGAGGTCTGTGACAAAGGAATGGGATATCATTCGAGTATAATTTCCTCATAAAAAGAAACGCGAGAGTTCATTTTTCAAGTTATACTTTTTTTGACGATGTGCTGGTTCTTTTAATTTATTTTTAAAAATTCCATTAATTTGGAATAAAATTTTATACTACTATAACTTTAAAGAAGTAAATAATTTCATATTTTTTAAATGATTGATATTTATCGAATTTCAATAATTAATATCATACCTACACGAGCTAGAACGGGAGAAAATTAAATTAGGTTTCTGTAAGATGAAGGTAATAAACAACGTAATATTGGCTTGTTGCGAGGGACATTGTTAAACTTATATGGTTCATATTTTCACTATTAAACCAGTTTTGTTGTTAGAAAATGTCTGCGGTGGAGATATCATCCTTATTAGATCAAAGCAGAATCAATAAGCCATTCTTAAAAACAAAAATCTATTTCGTAAAGATTTGACTTCCATTCTAATTTAAGGTTTGAAACTTATTCTATTATTCGTATGTTTATTTAATTTTGGTAGCAAAATGTTGATAGAAGTGATAACTTTTAATTTAGATTTTACGAAATCCTTTTTACCAAATGTGGTGCTAACGAATTTGATCTCTCCACCTTAAACAGGAAGAATACGAATATATACACACTACAGTGCATAATTTAAAAATTTGAAGATGTTTGAAGAAAAATGTTAGGTATATGTTTTCACATAAATTTTATTTATTGATTAATGTCGCAAAATTCACAGAAAAAAAATTAGGACTTTTGAAACAAAACTTTTTAAGTTATTAAATATGAAGTTAGTATTGGAGGAAGTGTAGCAAAGTTGTGTGCCGACTGTATATATTTGGCCGCTTTGTTACAAAGCAAAACTTACATTTCTGGTGATATGTATAAATTAAACTTTACATAAAAATAATTGAAACAGAATAAATTTTAGAATTGCAAATGACAGCGATTGTAAATTTATGGTCATAAAGCAGAAAAGAGTATTACAGATTTGTAAAACAAACATTTTATTTGCACTTCCTCTGGCAAAGCGTCAGCTTTTGATGAAGTTTGTCAGCAGTAACCTAATTGGTCGTGACTGATGGTTTAGGATTAAAAGATTAAAAAAGATCAAAAGATTGGCGTCGATTTGTGCCTGATAAGTGTTTACAAGAAGACGTAACAATCTCGCTTTTTGGAACAATATGGAGCGTTTTAAGAAATCTGACCAAGCATGGTGTAAATAAATTGGCACCATTTAGGGGTGTTTAATTAAGAGTGGTAGTAATCAAAATATCCATTTAGTTGGCAGCTTACCTTTCTTACGACGTTCGACGGATATAGCTTGACTATCTTCTCTTCTCCACATGATTTTAGGCGTGGGAAAACCGTCCGCTTTGCACGTCAAGCTTATATTCTGGTTTTCACGAACAGCCACTGTAGATTGCGTGCTCTCTGCATCAATGATATTCGGAGGAACTGTAATAAGAATGCGATGAAATTAAAACACTCATTTATTTTCAATTGGGTAACGTGCGTGAAATCAATTTCGCCTCACAGTGATGCCCCTTTTTATCTCCTCATTTAGCTGTAGACGTTTATCTTTTTACTAAAACCGCTCGTACAGTTATCGACGTAATAAATGAGCCATCGAAATTAGGCTAGAATTGCTCTTTACTCTTTATACACCAGAGCAGAATTCGAATGCTGCCATAAATTCTATTGTCGACATGTTTCAGACAACGCTTTATATAAACACATTGTCAAAATATACACAGGAGCAGTTATATGCTCAACGCAACATCACATTAACAAGCTGAATACACCTAATTGGTACAGTTAGCTCAATCGTCAATAATATAACAACTGACATGATTTGTATTTGACAAACATCACATTGGCAAAAGAATTAACACTCAACACTATCAGGGAGCTGGAAGTGTCTCAGCCCCACGCTTCACCCCTTGATTAAAGCGGAACATCAGGTTCACTCATTTTTCTTTTAAAATGTTGTTGACCATTTTTATATTTTTCTCAGACTTGAATTTTAACAATAATTAATTAGTTGGTATTTACCAAACATAATAACAGACAACGGGAAGTCATTTAAAATAATAAACATAAATATTTGTATTGTTTCATTTATGTTAACATACGAAATTTATGCGAGAATGTACAATTGAAATATATTCTGAAATTATAAAATCAAAAATATTGATACCGCATGTGTTATGCATTAACAGAATCAACTTCGTATAATTAAAATTTATAATTAATAGAAAATTACACTCAATGGCGCTTTGTTTTAGAAGTTACAATATGCAATGGTGGCTTAATTTTTTTAGTTAGTTCAATTATACATGAATAATTTTAAATTTTTTTTTAATAGTGCTTAGTGTACGTTTGATGATATATTCATTTTATAATTAACTTGATGGTGTGTAAATTTATGTTGAGATTTGAGTGAACTGTGACCAATGATGAACCTCTCTGCTTTGAGCAAGAAGTGATGTCCGAAGCGTAAATGGTTACTGGAATGATTAAGGATTCGCCAAGCTACAAGTTCTGCCATTCTATTTAGGCGGAACTATTAGAGGCAACCCTTCATATTCACAAATCTCCGCGGGAATAATTCTGATTACGAAGGTGCCAAGTAGAGAGACAACACTAGGATGTTTAACACCTAGAACTGATCTAATTAGAAATTCAAACTCAGTTATGCGCTTTTTTTAGTTTTGTAGAGAGCTAGTTGCAATTTTGCTGTCCAAAAGTCGGATACGATTCTTTCGAAAAGTTTGGAGCGGTTTAGAATTTGAATAGAATAGTGGCAACATAACAACACGAGAAACGCGACGTAAATATTGGTTCAGAATTCAAAATACCTCAACAACAGTTCACTCTTAGGAGAAGAGCACGTTTACTATCCATGTCTTATTATAGAAACCGTGTATTTGAAGACTGCCGACGATTCTCTGTTGATGCAAGACAAGAATTTATTTGCATATATTAGCAAAGCTGTGAAGAGGTTATCATAACTGGAAGTGTTAAGGAAAATCGCTTGGAATGAGCCAAGTAAGTAACAGAATTGTCAAAAAAATTCTGATTTTATTGAAAAACACGCAAACGATGAACATTTTTATAAGTTTCATAGATAGTATCTCAAGAGTTTACTAGAAATACATTAAAATTAGTATTTACTAATTAAATTAAATTTCAAGATTATTTCAGGAGAATTTGGGAGTATTGTGTGCTACTCTGTTGAAGAAGCAAGGCCATATCTTACACTTTCGGCGAGTTTTGAAATTTTTGCATTTATCATAATTATGAAAAATTCAAAAACTAACTGCATAATCAAATTCCACACAGGAAAGTATATGGTTTCAGTAACTGTAACATAAAAAAAACAAAATCAGATGCTCTAATTACAGTCATTTTGGTTCAGTTTTCTAAAAAACACAGACATTTAACCTTATCAGGATAGTATAGACTTCTTTGGTTTTTGGATTACCTTAACCTAGGGGAGATGAAATCAGATAAATAAGTTACCCTAATGTGTTTTTACGTGAAAATGTATCAAAATGTATAAATCGAATTTTCACCTCTTAATTATGCAGATAATTATTAAATGAAACAATGGAACGCTGTTTCTTAGTTTTTGAAAAAATCGTCTGCTGTGTGAGGCTTTCATAAGTTTAAAAAATAGTTATATTAATTATCGGTTGCAAGATCTCATTGTAATCAATGTTTGTAATAGATGTATAAAAAACGCGGTGAGCTACTGAAGAGTTTGTAAAATCGCATTTTGTAATAAAAATAAAAAAAAAATAATTAAAATTAAATAAAATTAAATTAAAAAATTACATTTTGTAACTGTTGCTTCAGAATAAGAAATTTCTGAACATTTTCCAGTAATGCACTGCCCAAAACATTAGTTAAAAACATTGTAAACAATAAATCCGATAAAAGGTATCAGACTAGCATTCAGAGTTAACAGAAAGTATAACAAATATAGTTCTTTTGTTTTTTGTAACATCTTTATAAGTAGCTAAGATTTATAGATTCGACTTTCAAACTTATTTACCTAATTTCATTTCTCTAGGACAAGGAAATCGAAAACCAGAGAGATTTATAGTAGCGTTCCACCAATTCTTTTGGGCAGTGTATTTAGGTTAAAATTAAGTCAAAATTAGACTAATTTTGGCTTGATTTTGGTGCCTACCATATGCGATTGCATTAAAACAGCCACAGTTGCACTAAAATTAGAAATACATTTCTTGAAGATATATATTTTTTGTCTGTTTATAATTAGAATTTATGTATGATAATCAAATGGATGAAAGGAATTATGAAAATTATTTATGCAAATAGGTATGCGTATTGTTGCTTTAATCAGCAACTCAATTAGTTAATTGTTTAACTGTTAATTATCAAATTCAACACACGGTTGTCACTGATTTGATATTGATGTATGTACAAATTAAGTTAAGCTGTCTGTGATCCATCACCACGTTGCGTGTAATTCTGTCGATTAGACACATTAAAAATTTATAATAGTGATAAAGTTAGATGAAGCATGTGAATTTAACATTGTTGTATGAATAGTTTTGAGAAACTTATGAACAGTACTTCTTAAACTACCTAATAGTCTGTAATATACATATTTTTTCCAAACGTAATGTTTTTAAAAATAAGGCTCTGCAAAGTGTATCTCGATTTTTGTTTTCTTCATCTAAGCGTGCGCTTTTAGGGTCTTAATTTCAAAAAGGTCATTGTGGTTCTTTATGATTTTTTGAAATACGAAAGTTAGATGATTGTATATTATAGAAATCAAATTTCAAACATATTTTTCAACACAAGAATTTATCAATGTGCATATTATTACTAATGCGAGAACCAACTGTCTGGTTATATTGTTATTGGTTCCATGTTATAGCTTTTACTACGTTCTATTTAGTGTTGAATTTCAAGGCTACTAAGCTATCGTAGCTTTATAGAGAATTTTTTCATTTTGGCACATATACCAAATTTGTCCTAATTAAGTTTTCGCTTCTAATGAGAGAATCGACCGCAGGTTATAACGTTATTGGTACCATTGTGTAGCATCTACTATCTACCTAGATTTGACAATTTCAGCACTGCCAAATACCGCAGTTTAAATAAAGATTTTTTCAATTTGGCGCATCCATCAAATTTGCACTAATAAGTGATATCTACTTCGAAAACTAATAGTCAGGTTATATTATTACTGATACCATTTTATAGATTTTACTACTATCTGGATTTGATAATTTGACTGCTAATTTTTTTGTTAATAGTAAAAGAAAATAAGTTAAATATTAAAAACTAATTTATGAAAAAATAATTTGTAACAGATTTTAAAAAAAGTTGACAGAAGATGACAAAATAGTTTTTTCACATTTTTCATTTAATATTTTTCTATCAGTTAGCTGTATTATATTTATTTGTTTTGATAGCAATTTTCTGAAGGATTTCTTTATTTGTATACGGAAGCATTTAATTTTATTACATTAACTTTGGAGGTGGTTACACCGCTACAGAACCGATAATTGGAAAAAATAATCTGTAGCATTAGTTGAAAAATGTCATTAATTCGTATATTTAACTGAAAAAAATATAAATCATCGATCTGACTCTTTCGTATAATTTAAAATGGAAACCGTATGGGTGGTAATTGCTCACACATAATTCACAAATATATTTAGCGTAATAATTGAATTAAGTAGAATTTGTATGCAACACTCACCGACTACTTGCAGATATCCTACTTGACTAATCATGGGATTTGTGTTAACTTGGCACATGTAGTAACCTCGGTCTTCTTTTTGCACGCTACTGACGTGGAGAAGCCACGTCTTGGCATTATCGTGGGACACGCTGAATCGCGGCACTCTGGAGATGACGTGACGGTGAATTGTCAAAATCATTTGTCGGTCTATGTGTATCCAAGCAACCTGAAAATATAATATATGAAAGTGGCGGAATAAACTTATATTTTCGAGACACCAAGTAGATGGGTGTTGGACACGAGCCAACATGATCGCGTCATGTAATGCAGATTAGCTGCGCATCCACCATCTGACGTTACAACAGAAGTTCAAAAGAACAGATGTTACACTCTCTGAACCAATATAAACCTGAGCAAAACTGATGAGGAATGTGTTTTAAATAAAGTTACATCCACTGTTCGTTTCGGGTAAATAAATAAATATGTATATCAATGCTCTCAGCCAACTAATTCGCTGCTGCGTCCTTCCCTAAGCCACAATCAGACATTCATATATTCCTGCAGGCGCCGCTAGTCACTATATCTTCTAATTGCAAACGTAATGCACCAAAGCAATCAAATCAACTTACACGACCCTATTCCCCATCATTCCGAAATAACTTAACCACAAACGTTTGTCATTATTCATTATGCTAATTTCGACTTTAGAAAGGGCATTTTATTCAAATTAATCTTTATAATAAAAGCAATCTTGTCGAGATTCCGTAATTACGCACTTTTAGACGTTTTAAAACGAACTCATCTTTTTTTATTCGCGATTAATCAAAATTCATAGATGAAACGGACAATGAAGAAACGCATGCACGACATTATTAATCCATTCCACCATGTTCACATACTCCCTCTCTTCCGCAAGCATTTCCGACAGTAAAAAAATCAAAGAGGCACACGCAACGATTTAAAACAATTTAAACTTAATAACAAAAACATTATTGCAAAAGTGATTAGTGTTAATTGTTATTAAAAGATTAAAATTCACTCAAATTTCAATTAATATATTAAAATTACGTAAAGTAAATTAACTTATTTTTTATAGTTTACACTTAATTACATTTACATTAATTGACACATTCAGTTCACAATCGTGATAAATTTTCAGCCCACTACAACTTCTTTCACGTTGCCATTTTTAATTATTTTTATACAGGTGTTCCAATACTAAGAGTCACTCCAAAAAACTTCAGTAATGAATATAAGTTTAAAGTTGTAAAGGGGACATTGGGAAATGTTATCAGCCCACTTCATTTTGAAGATATTGACGTTATGCCTTTTTTTTTTTAATTGAGCAATATATTAAGCGTTGTAAAATTTGAAGAAGTTTTAATGATTTCAGGAAAAGTTACATAACTTACGTAACTTTAATCTTATTCAGAAAGGAAATTATCGCGAAAATTCGACATTTTCTATGAATTCGTCTCAAAAATATATTGCAGAGTTTTATTACAAAAAATATGATGATAACGTCAATATTAAAGACAAAATTAATTACACACGTAGTGAGAACACTTTCTGATGTCCCCTTCTTTGAATTTTGAATTTATGCGAAATTGTTTTGTGAAGTTCTCATTACTTTCCAAGAAAATTGGACAGACACTTAGTACTGAAACAGCCTTTCTGTATACAGGGTATTTGTACTGGAACTAACGGATAATAGTGCAGGAATGGTTTTATGAAATAGTTGTGAGTTGAAAATTTCTTCAATATTTTACCGTAAAATTTGAAAACTACTGAATTTAAAAAAAATGAATTTCCACGATCCAGTGCTGTTTAACAATAAAAAGAAAATAAAAAAAGAATTAAAAGAATTTTCATATACCGGGTGTCCCCCCGAAAAGGTTCCCCCCTTTTAACTTCTATTTATTAATCAATTTTGATAAAATTTTATATAGTGATATTAGAGATTTCAA
>QDEB01076750.1:444-11211 GCA_004193795.1 Asbolus verrucosus
TCTGGTCACGTATTTCTTCAAAAATATACTTTTTTAGAACGTAGACAGAGAAAAAGGCAGCAGCTTTGAAACAAAATTCAGTTGGAGTTAATAATGTGCATGTTTTAATTTTGAAAATAAAGGATGCAAAACTTCATCGCGTGCCTGATAAAATTAATTTTGCGAATATTATTAAAATTTATTAAAACGAAAATTAATAAAATTATTACAATTTTATGTTAAAAAAATGGAAAAAGATTTATTATGCAATGTTTGGCGAACTATATTCAATAACATCGTATAATTTTGTTTTAATAATTTTTGTCTATCATTCATTGCTGTTTGAAAATGATAACTTGTTTAATTAAAATAATTTTAAAATATTTTTCGGAAGATGTTTTTATACCATAAAATATTGCGCCGGTAAAACTATAGCTAAGCCGCTAATACATTTATTTGGGAAATTAATTAATTAAAATCGGTTTTGAAATACGTAAAATAGTTTTATCCAAAAACGCGATCGTTGATTGGTTATAAAATATTGTTTACAATTTTTAAATTTATGTCTTGAAAACCAGCGGTCGTCCAAATTTTGTGTAAAATCAGAAATTTTAGTTTAGAAGTTACTGTTTATTGCTATCACATACGTCGAGCTTTTTTTTGAATAAGTGCAAATGTGAAAGGCTTCTTGTTCCGTGTCGGAAATAAAGAAAAAGTATAGCAAAATACGGTTTCACAACAATTTATCGTGACGGGACGATTCGTTGCAGAAAAAATTTATTGCGGGGAAATTTAGTTCTGGGAAATTTTATTGCGAGACAATTTGGGACATTTCTCAGATATTTATAACTGAGAAAAACTGTATCGTGTGTAATAATCAGGTAAATCCTGATTACTGCTTTCTTCCTACAGTCTAATTTAAAAACTATCATCCCTAAAAGTATCACATTTAGATTATTTTAAATTAAAATTTATAGAACTAACAAGACACTTTTTGATTCTCCACTGGTCGAAGAAACAAGTGGTTTTTTATTATGATCGGAAAAGGAGAAGCGTTTTTTCTGGCTACTTTCTCATATCGTTATTTTTGTCTTTCCACCCTTCCCGACTACGTTTCATCTTTTTTAACAATCATTTTCGTCATTTACTTTAATGCCTTCTTCTTTTCTGTTTTCGCCACCTTTCATTCCTTTGCTATTATTTCTCTTTCTCGCAAAATTGCACTGATTCGAATATTTTTGTAAATTTTAAATAACGTGGACTTTTTCGGTTAACAATTTTAAATGCTGCGAGGGACCATCAGTGTCCAGTAATCGAAGCTAATTAATGTAATTGTTGACCTAGTAATAAGAAACCCTCTCACAATCAATAAAAGTAATTTTTTAGGAGCACTATCACTTTGCAGAATAAACACTTCGGATCCTTTCTAAGTAAGATATAAAATGCTTTATTTTCTCCTAGATTTCCCCACATGAGCTACTAACAGTTAATGAGCGAAGAAGATAGGTTTTGGTCTAATATGATCCAATGTTAATTTATCCTAGGCCTCTGATTTAGGACGTGCAGTCACTTTAACTCATTTTAATAAGGGCGAAGGTTTTATTAGGGATGAAGGGCCAAACTGATGTTTAATTTATATATATTGCAGGACCACGGATTACGTAATAATCACATTAACTGAAATATCTGGATTTTACGAAAAACGTCAAGTTTCAGCGAAATGCCTTTAAATTATAAATCCGATCTTTTCGTCCGTCTCTGGAATTACTTAAATTAAGTTTATTGTTAGAGATAATGAACTAGCTCTCGAAATAATAAGATTTATTTTATAACTAGATGTATTATTGAGTACAATAAGAAGCGCATGTCAACAAACTTTTGAATCGGCGGCCACTTTCCTTCAGTATCCTGAAAGCCGTATGTCGTGAAACATTGCAACGAACTTGAATTAGCGGATCGCCCAGTCGGACTCGATTTTTCAAGACGATGCACTGCCCTAATTCTGTGAAGTGTTTTAGCTAAAAAACTCGTCTGTTCTGTGTTAAATTTCCACCTGAAACTTTCATGTTACCTCCTCAGGACTGAAAATCTCGTCCACGTAAGTTTCTGAAAACTTCGCAAGTAGTTGTTGCGTGTTTTTCACGGACGCTAGAACAGAGATTTTTTAGACTTCGACTTATCTAAATCCTCAGCAATAAACAGCTTGAAGTGTTGATCGAAAACCCGGAAATTATTCAAGTTAAGAAAAACTTTACCAAGCGAGAGTGATGTTGGCTTACCGCAAACGTAAATAAACAAGTGTTACAGAAGCTGGTGTACATAATGTATCAGTTTCTGTAACTTGTTGAATAAAAAACAATCGATATGGAGGGAAAATCGCGGCGAAAAAACGATAAATTTAGGTATAAGCTGGTTATGAATGTTTTGAAAGTTTTCAGTTTTTTCGGCTAATCTCTTCGATTTTTCAGAGCATTTTGGTTTTATTGGATACACGAGGGGAATCGCTGTTTGCAAATTATTAATTTTTATGTGCTTTTTTTTATTTGTGGTATTGCGGTTCTGTTATCTCGTAGCTTGTTTAAAATTATGGAATGAGAAGTGATCATTTATTTTTTAAGGGAGGTTCAGGAGCTCGATGTCAGCGATACATCATGTTGAAGCGCAATAATTACCTTGGCCGAGTTTAATAAAAATGTATTTTTTAAAATTTTGTTGAAAAAAGTTCCGCAGTGTCCTAGCTGACATCCTCAAAAATTAAATTTATGTTGGTTTCTTATCGTACGGTGAAGCAGAGCAGTAGAGATTTGTTTATTTTGAAGTGACATTTTATGTATGTTGTTCTTCTGTTGATAAATTGTTTTGTCTGATCGATAGATGTTCTGTCACAAATTTCATTTTTAACTTTATGAAACCAAATTTATTTTCCTGTCTTTTCTTACTTCTCATATTCGAAACTGTGAATTTAAAATCGATTGTTTCCGCCACATGTGTAAAAATATATCTCAAAAAGTTTTCTTTTATAATAAACTGAGATTTATATGGGCTGTCTTAGTTTGTTTAGCTGTTGCAAATAACTCTATTATACATGAAAATTCTGAAAATAAATTTGATGTAGTGAAACTTATAACAAATTTTCTCTTCATTATTTAAAGAACCAAACCCTCCACAATTTTCTTTTCTAAATTATATTGAATGACGATGAACTTGAATAAAGTAGTTACATTTGCTGCACATTATTCCGTTTTAATCATTTGTTGTGATTGTTAAGTTTCTTCGTTTCGAGAATTTGTAGCTAATTAGAATATCAAATTAATTTATTTTAATTTTGAAAGGCTCATTTCTAAAAATCTGTTTTGTTTTGTATTATATTCTTGTACATCTTATACTGTGANNGCAGAAAGATGTGTCAGAACAAAAAATTCAATTTAATATAAAAATTTAAAAATCAGGAAATAACACAAAAACGAAAGCATTTGACAGTTGTATAATTTTAGCTACATAATAATCTCGGAATATGTACAATGATGGGTCCCTCTTTCTTTGATAAAAAATTTTAGATTTTGGAATAGATTATGTCATTTCTTACTTGTAATTAATCACATCAATTTTCTCGTATTTTTAAAATACATTATAAAGCAGGCTAGTTACTAGTTACAATAAAAGGAAACACTTTACTAATTAATTGAAGTCTTACAAAAGAGTTAGGCTTTAATCGTTTTATTTTAAAGTCAGTTTTTTATTAAAACAGACTGAATGACTGATCTTTCATTAATTATAGACGTATTATTTTTGCTTCACGTCAATAACCACGTCCTAGATAAATAGTTTGCAATGAAAGAAATCAGTGTCGTCCAAGTTAAAATGCGGAATTAATTTGCAAAAATAAAATTGCAAAGCTTGACTTCTTGAATTTGCCTATCACAAGATCTAATGTAAACGTAGAAAACATCTGAATTGGGTAAGGATAAACAAATGCTCAAAATTGCGGGTTTTAAAAATTATTTTAAGAATTATTTTAAATTCAATTTATTTGTAAATTGTTATAATTTCGGAATTTTCTAACGTTTCTAAGATTCTATATCAATTGTTATGTGGGTAGGTATTAATTTTAATTTCTATTATAATTTATATTTCTTTATTTTTTATTATTTAATTTCCATAAATTTTACGTTTCATAAAATCGAAACTATTCTTGCAAGTTGCTATACAAAATAACTTTTTCTCTCTTTATGCTCATTCAGCATTCCTTAAACTAGTTTTCAGTTTCTAAAATCAGTGAGGAACGAAAACATGTTTTACTTAAAGCGTAATTCTTTCATTCGCATATTGGTTGTCTTTTGAATTTTTGAAATATTGAATTTAACTTTTTTTAAATAAATCTCTTTTTTGAATATTTTTTTTAATTAACAAGTACATTCTATTCAATGAAAAAGAAGCTTAAGAAAGTTAATTTCCTATAATTATTTCTCGAGATATATATTTTTTTAAAGTTAAAATTCAACAACAAACAGTAATAGCAATAATCTAAAATTAACAACAATTTCTGTAGTTCATTATGGAAAATAATAAAGTTGATCATGGAGTGATCGTTTCACAGATTTTGACTCAAGATCATTATTTCTTTAATTGGTAAAATTTTTAACTTTTATTAATACTTTTGTCGGTAAAATGTTAGTCTAAAATTTCGGTTTAAGTCATCGACCAAATTCGAAAATGTACAGAATTACTCTGATACTTTAATAAATTATTTCAGAATATTCAGAATGCCCATCATAATCTCACATACTTCTCACATAGATGTTTTGTAGGTTAGTATAATATAAAATCCTCTTAATTTTAAAAGCGACTCTTAGAAATTTGATGTAGGGTAAACAATACCAAGAAGTAATCTAACATTCCTTAGATGTATAGAAGCTTGTTTACACTAAGCTCGACAAGGTATTCCTGTAATAATTCGCACAATTCCCTTAACGAAGCATTTAATCGAAAAATATTATATTTACGTTTTGACTTATTTTCTTGCGCTCAATTGGGTTATTACAAAATTCAGATACAATCAGTTTCAATAAAATGAAAGAAATTTAAAATTATAATGCTCGCCAATTTGTGAAAAAAAAATAATTAAATGCCACTAATCCCCTAATTCTTAACCACTGACTGTTACAAATATTTATCCTTAAAGTAGTAAGCGGAGGTATCCCTTAATCCTCCTCAAATAAGTAGAAATATTTTGTAATAATAAATTAACAACATTATAATGGATATTAAAGAAAAAATTATTTTTCTGGCACTGAATGTACTTGCAAAATGCTATTCCAACTGTAAGAATGAAAGCTAACTTATTTAATATTTGCTGGAAAATATTAGTAGCTTTATACTGAGTTTAATAAAATTTGATTTATTTTTCGACTTACTATTTCTCTTCTGTTTTGTTCTCATTTTTCTTTAAAGTGTAAGTGTCCATCTTTTGTCTTTTAAAACAAGGAATTTGGATAATTAAAGTAGGATATATCATGTGATTCCAAAAATGTCCGTCAAGGTTAGCTATGAAAGCAAATGTCAAGTCTTAGATTGAACCATAATAACAAACGTTGACAATGCTCGCCATAACGTCAAAATAACATAAGTTTGTATGCGAGGGACCGCAAGAAGGACCGACGAACAACGACGCTTTATGTAAATAATGCATAAAAAATGTGTTCAAAATGGAAACATTAAAATAACTCAAAATAATCTGTCCACTGGTTTGATAGGTATGTTACAAGTTTCTTTCTTATAAAGAACAAAATGTACATATATGCAAAATTTCTTTTTAATTTGTTAAGAAGTTTTGAAAACGTGTAGGAGAAAAAGAAATTAAATTTTTGGAAATATTATAATTCTTATTTAAGTGAAAAAAATCTGGATTGTTATCAAGTAGTTGAATACTTATTTGTTTTTTTTTTTAAATATTACAAAAATATATGTCTATATGTATCAGGCATATTTTGTGTAGGATGTATCTTGGGTTGTATTTTTTATGTAACATATGTCTCTAAGTGCTTGAAACTTGGAGTTTCATAAAGTTTTTCATGGCAAGCCTAGTGAATCAGAAATTTTCTTATCTCTTGTAAATTTCTCTGACTGGCCATTGTGACGGAAATGTTAAGACGGAACATAAACTAGGGGTAACATCAGTTGTTTCTAGCACCCATTGTTATTACATGAATTTTGATTCATTTAAGAATAACAGGCGAGGGTAAGTCCTAAAATCATACACAAGAATGTAGACGGAAACAAGATTTGGTCACACTGTCTAGTTTATCGAGAACGGTCTCGTTTAATGAGATTAATTTTGTTTCGTGTTCCTTACGATTTTCAGACACAAACCAATTTATTTTCTGCTTCATCTCACACAACAAATTACACACATTATCCCATATAGCTGCCTCATGAGTGTCATTTGCCTAAGCAATAATAATTTGATCAATTAGATTTTTTCTTTTCAACATGTATTTCTAGAAACAATCTAATTCTTAAAGTACTGTGCACCCTATGACAATTTCTAGATTAAAGAACAGATTTTATTTTTATTTGTAACGCTCAGTTTGTTCTCTTGTCTTCAACAGTGCCTGTAAATATTTCCATTAATCGAAAAGTTAAAGAAAACGATTTTTATTGTCGAACTATTTTCGAGAGGCAAGATATTGCATTTAACTGCATTGTTGTGAACGTCGTTCAAGGATTTCGTGCAAGAGCAAAATATTCGCGATTTGTTCGAGGATGTACTTATCTCATAAAATGCAAATTTTACAAAAGACATAAAAACTTCTTGCAACAGTTGGGAGCTTCAAAATCAACACGTAACAGATGGTCCGATAAGTCAAATCTTGGGCCAAGTCCTTCTCAATTTTTTTGTCTTTGTTTTATTGTGATTCTGTGATAAAAATTTCTGATTAATGAAACATTTATTAAGAATTTCGTTGCGGTTATAGCGTGCTTTATGCATCCCTCCAAGTTTCCAAATTAATTCTTTATTTCAGTTCAAGAAAATTTTTATTCCCTCTTCTTTAACATGTCCTTCTATTTAGTGAATTAATCGAAAAAATATCGAATTCTGTCTTTCACGTGTCAAAAGAAATAATAAAGTTAAGAATGGTTACACTTTTTTCAACTTAACTGAAAGCCACCGATTGCTCCTTTTTGCAAATAAATAACTAAGCTTCTTTGACAAAATTCTGACTGATTCTCATATTGTACGATTGAAGTTGATTAAACACGCCTTATGATTTTTTTTGGCCCACTTACTAGTTTTTGTTGCCTTTCCAATATTATGATTATATATTACAGTTAACATATGTTTGGGTATCATTCAAAATTTCAATAAAAAATTACGTCGAGAAAGTAGAATTCTGATTTAAATCGATATTAAAATAAAAAATAGAGTAAGTATACAAAGTACACAATGAAGTTAGAAAAAAGTTAGATATTATTGCAGTTAAAATTTAGTTACTGTGTGTTGGTATTATTGGATATCCATTAATAATAAAAAGCATTCATCTGATCCACGTATCGATTGAAACAAAATTGTAAGGTATACCTGCCGTCATAATTGTCGATAAATGAGAAAAAGTTCTGAACAATTACTTACCGAATTTAAAAACCTTGGAAAAAGAAAATTGCCTGAACATTATTCCAGTTCTGTGATCGTCAAAAGACTGACGAGTTTTCTGAATTTTCATTGCTCCAATTAAATAGTCAGATGGTTAAAGCATTTCAACCACTTGCGTAGGGGAGTAACCTTGTTTTTATTGTGCCTTCACTTTCTTTTTGAACGTAAGATACATATACATACCCGAGATCCACGAACAAGTCCGAAATCTGAAGTTAATCTTTTAATCTTTGTACATTTTTGTAGCAGAAATTCATAAAATAATCCAATGCGTACCTGAAATTTGAACGATAAAAACTTTTAAGTAAACATGAACATCACTCATCATCAGCCAATTTTAAGTTACCTATCAGCTTTATCGCTATATGGATACATAAGGTGTGAAATATGTAACATTTAAGTGCACAACATGACTTTTATCAATGTACAAGTATACCACACAGTTAAAACTAGAACGCTAGGAAATGACTCCATGATGAGGTAGTTATTCGCAATTTATCTTTGTTTAGGCGTAAACATTGTAAAATAAATAAGCAACGCAAATGTGCACTAAAAACAATCAATTCGTTGACTGAAATGTGCCAAATATAGACCAAATGTTCAGAAGTAATATTTCAGTTAAATACGCGCATATGAGTTTACCAAAATTGCTGACAATGACAAATAACAAGACATTAAAAATTGCTTTTAGTACTTGTAATAGGTGCATTTAGTACATTTGAACAATGCCGCTGAGTGGTATTTGTTTGTAAGGGAAAAATGTGTATGCAAATTTACATATTCAAATCGAATTCTGCACCATCGTGAAACTTATTGTATAGACATAATTTTTTCTTCAAATTGGATTTTTATCTACAGTTTAGATTTATTACTAAATTTTTCTGAAAAATGAAATAGTCCTCGCTAGGGAACGAAACTTCTCTACCAAATACAACCCTTATATTCAGTTTTTTTTACTCAAAGATCTAATACTCATAAAACTCAGCATCCACCTTAACATTAATGGGCGAAAAGAAAATTGAAAAATAAGCTTTAATAATTAGAGAGAAATAAAAAACTGAAATGGAAAAGTTGTAAAATATCTCGCTCCATAAAATAGCCACCGATTTTTCACGCCTCCATTTTTTGGGCGTCTGCCGACGGCATTAACGGATTCAATTTTTTTTGAGATTCGTAACGTGATACCGTCTTACACAATAATGTATTCGTTACCGGCAAAAATGCACCATCCGGTTAACACATAGCGTTCTGACGGAATATATGAATTATTGAAACATCAAATGAAAGCCAAACTACGTCACTTAAAAATTTCCACCGACGTCTCTCTTGTATATATTTATTGTAATTTATACTTCGAGACGTACTGCGATCGAGGCAGTCGATCATTTCCTCTGCACGAATACAAATTAGTCTTTGATCAAGAATCGAGCATTTCATGTAACTAATTATTGAAAGATCTTGTCTTGTGAGCACATTCGTCATTTCCGTTTCCATTATTCCAAATATTAATTTAACAGATTATGTTTCATGCCATTAATCTTTTGTGTTTCACGTTACAAAACAACATGCTGCCTTTCTTTAATTAGCAGTTGTAAATTTTCTAATGGAACTGCGAACTCGTTAACTGCTACGATGACATTACGCAATTATAGCCTGAAAAAAATGTCTTAATTATTTGATAAAGTTCAATTTCCTCCGCAGATAAATTTAACGCTTTTTTTTATTTCGGTGTTTCGTGCTCGTGTTCACGGAAGATGGCCATTTCCGCCAAGTCAAGGCGGATAAATTTTCGTAAAGGCAGACCGATAGAAGCTTTCCGAATTGTTAACTTTGCTTTCTAAATCATCCCGTGTGTGTGTTGCAGTTTTTGACCCATTTTTTGCTGGGGCGTAGTGTGGCCATTCATAATCTCCCTCGAGCGGACCAAATGATTCCGGTTTAATTGAGATTTTCTCTTGATCCTTCAAAGTTCCGGGCCGACTTACAAGTAGTCTGAATATTTTTCTTTGCGGTAATTTGCGGGAAAAGTTCGCAAAAAGTTGGCTTTTGAATGTTTATTCTGTGGCGAACTTGCGTGTTTTTCGGATAAGAGTGATCAAGATTAAATCTCTCGATGCGAAACCAATTACCGTTGATGTTTTTTGTTGGAATTCATAAAAAAAAAATCGATAAGTATTGTGCATATTTACCAAGTTAAATGGGGTTAAAATGGGCACCTGGTGTAAAAACTGCACCAGGTATCCTGTCTTCCTGTGGCGGTAAAAGTGAGGGGAAATTGATTTACGACGGAGTTGACGGAGTTTTCCAACTTTGTTTCAGGACGACGCTAATAATTGCTTTATTATTGAAGTTGAGCTCCGATGTAACATTTTATTATTTCTTCGATTTTTTACAATGTAACGTTCCTATTAAAAATACTGGTGTATTTGAATAATTTCAGAAATTTCAGGTGTGATTGTTCACGAATTTTTTTTTATATTGTCATTTGCTTCAGTACAGTTTCCTCTGAAGTGTTTATCTGATTTTATTTGTGTATATTTCCTTCCCTTCAATTTATTTTATACTGTTTTCTTATTTTTGTTCATCCGTTCTCGTGCGATACACTCGTTCTCTACTTTCTTTGAGTCTACATCTGCAACTGGCACAATCATTTACAGTACAAAGGAATTATTTTCTTGTTTGATTTGTTTTCGTTTCTTTCTTATTACATCTCTTTTTGTTCTGTTTATCTTTAAAAATACAGTTTAAGTAGTTTACGTGTCCAGTTTTAATGCAGGTAAGTTGAACTTCGAAAGTTTGTACACTTTAATCAATAATTTGTTAAAAACTTCTCTGGCAAACTCAATAAACTCTATAATTTTTATAAGAAACAAGTAATATGTGAGTCATGTGCTGCTTGTATAAATTATACGGACTTGCAGTCGGCCTCACACGGTAAAGTAATTTTAGCGCACGGGCATTAACGAGGAGCGCTATTGATTTTGTCCATGTCACTCTCTCGCTCGCTCGCTCGTAGTCCTCTAGGACATCACGTCGATTACGTGAGAACGCTTTGACTTATCGAGTTCAAATTTTGTGTACGGATTCTTTGTCAAATTCATAGATCTAAGTTCGTTAATGGGCAATATAGCTCAAAG
>QDEB01076821.1:0-19876 GCA_004193795.1 Asbolus verrucosus
TCTTGTTAAATGTCGATAAAACGCGCACCGTTTGCGAATTCTTTGGATTTAACCATTTCAAAACGTAATTATTTCTATGCTGAAGGTAAAAAGAAAAAAATGTTTCGTGACATACTTATTATCTATTTGGAACGACTTAATTTTGAGAATATAATGAGGCACTTTTGATTTTACACCATTCTCTACTTCTGGGACTTGTTTTTTCCGTCAATAAATTTGGTGTATAATCATTCTATCATTATTAATTAAGCGTCTCTTTTTACCTATTTTTTAACGTAAATTTGAAAGACTACTTCCCACCTGCTAAAACCACCCTCTAGAAATAAAATATTATTACCATTTTTCAAAACAAGTAATCTATATTAGAAAAATGTCAAAATTTCGTAGTTCTCATTTACAACATTTCGAAAATTAACTTTCCTAGAGAAAAAGTTTATATGACAAGTCACCCTTATTTTTTCCTGATCTTTTATTTCTCAAAGTATTGACACTTAATCATTAAACAGTCCGTATATACACGTGCCTCATAATTACATGTCAATATGTTGGGAGTTGATAAAGTAAGAAATATCATTTTTCATATGATATCATATTTTATACGAAGTTTTCTCTAAGAGTTACAGTTCTTAAGAAAGCAGTTGGATTATTTTTATTTGAAGAAGATCCGAGAAGTCGTGAACCACATATATAAAATTTTGGTCTTTAATTTTTCTCGTGCAGATATTTATAGTAGATTTATATTAGATATTTTGATTTATTTCATTAGTATTGTGTTGAAAACAGATTAAATAATTGAATATTTTTTAAAATCATGCATATGGACCAGTTATAGTTTCATTTTCCATTTTATTAAAATTTATAAAAAATTAAAATTAGACCCACAAAAGTGTCAGACATGATGGTTATTTAACTTTATTGATACATTTTTTGCAACATGTACTAATATTAAAAATCAGAAGAAGCTTCTAAAATAACTACTTAATTTTTCCATTGGTGTTTTAAGTTGCTTGAAACAAGAATTTTTAACATTTTTGGAAAGCTATAACGATTAAAACCGCATCATAAAACCCCGGGTGCTGTGTTTTATAATATTTTACAAATTACGTACAACTGCGAGATTTTTTATTGCAGAAAATTTATTACAGTTCGATTATTTTATTCTATTTGAACCAAAGAAATGAGTAAATCCATAAAATTTAGAAATATTTTATCAGATTAATGTGAGTAATTTCAATTTTATGAAATCATAGAAAGTTCTTATTCATAATCACAAACATATAATAGATTTTTACAATTTCTACAATTATTCTACAAGACGGATTCCATTTAATCGAATATCAGTCCACAAGTCAAAATGTTGATAAACTAAAATGTCGACAAAGAAAATGGCAGTGAGCAAACTTAAACTAACTACATTTTTACAGAAAATGTTGAAAGTAATAACATTTATAATTGTTTTTCTCAGAAAAATTAAACTCGTGATTTTACCATTACTGCCGTTAAGGTCACTGAGGCATTATCAATTTCATATATTATTAATTCAAAGTGAATAGTAGTAACCAAATATTCGATTAATTTTAGCTGAGAATATTATGTGATTACTTTTCTTAGCAGTGTTGTAACTTTGTAGCTCAGACAGTTTTCAGAGGAAGCAAAAATTTTAAAATTTTATCTGGTTATAAAAACTATTAAACAGATTTTAAGAAAATATATAACAAAATGTTATAAGTTCAAAAATTAAATAAAATATTTTGAAAATTCCAACTAGAAATTTTAATTCTTTATTCATAAAATGCATTATTTTTCATAAATTTCGTGTTGCACAATATATTCGTGTGCACTTTGGAAGATTTTATTTTTGAGTGGTATGGATGCCAAGTTACAAACGGCTTCTTACGATGCAATGAAACAAGAACCTAAAATGTAGCCTTAAGGGACACCGTTTAGAAGACATTAAAAATTTCCCATTTTGTATTAATTAAGACTTTGATATGAACGCACAATTAATTATTAAACTAACTAATTGCAATTAACGTTAAATTCTGTGTTTCCGGAACGTAAAAAATTACCCTACAGCACAATAAAGTGTAGATTTCGTAACATTATAGCAACTACGTAACGTTATAGTCGTAGAAAGGATGTTATTAGATTCCGAGATAAAGATGCTTTAAACAACTTAAACTGCCACATGTTGTCTTCAGGTTCTCAAGATGTTGTACTTTGATAGACTACTGGTTTTTATATTTTACACTATTCTCGTTGTTATTTTTACCTTTTTAATAAAACATCAAAGATAAGTAATTAAGAATAAAATATGATATTTCTAAATGCAGCTTCTTAATTATTAATTTATTATTGCGTCAATAAATTAAATTAATTGGCATTTTTAATTACAATTCAGAAAAAATGCGACATCCTCTTATTAAGAAATTAATTTAATTGCGTTTTTTATTGAAGTTTCAAAAACAATGAAAATTATTTCATGGTGCGCTAGCGCTGAAAGTGAAGATAAGGCAAAGCGAGCTGACGAATTATTTGGAAAATTTTGTTTGATAAGCGTAAGGACGCAGTAGTAACAATAATAGAACGTAAAATCCCGTTCGGTGGACTTTATTCTTGTCGAGTCGATAAGGATCAGTGACAGTGGACTTCTGTTTTGTGGAATGTTACCTGAGTTTCCAGGTCTGGACAGCGCTCTAAATCACCGAATAATTACTTATCGTCGATTTCGCGCATTCTGTGCCAAACGCGGAGGTTGTGTAAAAATTTCGGGGAAGAAGCGAGTTAATTAGAAAGAGGACCATAAAAATTTAAATCCGGTGTGGTTTTATGTCGTCGTGTGAAAGGTTAAAGAAGACGTACGTGGAGTTGAACGTTGTATATGGACCGGCCTTATGTAAATTCTGGCATTTGTTATTTTGAAACCAGTCTGGCTTGTGTTGAACACAACACTGGTAGCTACTGTGCTCCTTATCTTGATCTGAATTAGTAAAAATCTCAAGCGTTAATTAAAAGTTATCAAACTCCTAATCAATGTCATAATACAGACCATTATTTTTAATGCATTCAGATGTTGTTTGTGTTGGCATCTTTATTACTCATTATTTTTACGGCTTGTACAGCAACATAGTCGTTCGATTTACGAGGATTCCCGGAAAATGTCTCCGCTGCTGCGTACGAAGGATAATTTGGATGTCTGGCCGGCGCCCAATTTGTTCACTTTCGCTAAGTCGGTGTAAATGACGAAGAGTGTGCCCGCTCAACGTAAAGTGGTCCTCACAAAGGAGCCAATTTTAACAATGGAAGCACTCTCGATAATTCTGAAGAGATCGTTTCGGTTCCAACACCTTTCCATTGTGCACTGATCAAGTCGACTTCATTCCACAATACGCCTTTATTAACTTAAGAACAGATTGTGTTTGTGAAATTCCCAAAAGGAAAAAGACAGGTGGATAGGGGTTGAATGCGCACTTCGAAAAAAATTCGCATAGGCCCCTCTGCCTACTAGCGACGCGATTCAATGCCTTCTAAACAGAATTTATTGCTTTTAGCTCTTTGATATGCATCTCTCTTTAGTTATCTTCACGTCGGTAGTCAACTGCTGTTGATAGTAACAAAGAAACAACGTCGAAACCGAGCTGGTCAAAAATCAATATCAATATATGGTTCACATTATTTTATTAAGTAAGTAGCAAAGACAAATCTTAATAGTGTGTTGTCGTCATTCCTCAGGCGTTTTCAAGCATTTTAAAATCTTTTTATTTTTTCAAACTTAGTTGAAGAATTTTGCAAAAGATTCACTTTTAGTAACATCTGCAAAAAATGTAAAAACTCATGTTCCTACTCTTGATTTTATTTTTCAACCATGAGTTTCAACCCGTCAAAAAATGTGTGTTCGCTTTTTGTTTTTATTGCTAGGTATAGTGATGAATCGACATTCCGGTCTGTAACTGTCAAAACAGGCTAAAAGAGATCTTTGGTTTTATTAGTGTTTTTAGAACTATACTCTTGTTGGATCTACATTATTGTCCCTTCTGTACGATTCTTCTTATTTTTAAAATTTTTGTAATGTTTTTTATGTTTCTCAAAAACTAGTTTGTCTTTAAACTTTCCTTTTTTCTTACTAAAATAACATATTTTGCAGTTTTTGTTTCTTGCAAGTTTTACCGGGCTTTCAATTTTGCCTCCTTTTTTTCTTTTTTTCTACTAGTATTTCGTTTATCTTGTCTATAGCTTTATAATTAAAATTATGGTTCCAAAGTCAAAAGTTAATAATGATTTTCCATCTTTTTCTCATCATTCAAAGTGAGGTTTTACCTCTTTTTTCATTATTTCTTAAATTTTTTAATCAACCGCTTTTACTTTTACCAC
The DNA here is from genome assembly GCA_004193795.1 of Asbolus verrucosus. Taxonomy (NCBI): domain Eukaryota; kingdom Metazoa; phylum Arthropoda; class Insecta; order Coleoptera; family Tenebrionidae; genus Asbolus; species Asbolus verrucosus. The sequence continues at coordinate 4,372 of QDEB01076821.1, forward strand.
AAACAGAACCATTTTAACGGCGCATTACTTTTCTATTCTTACTTTCATTTTTAGGATTATATTTTGCAGCTCTCCTTTTAATTTGCAGAATCAACACATCATCATCGATAAGGTTTTCCCTATTTTTCCCTTTTTGTTCCACTGTACTCACACAATACGATATTTTAATTTCGTCCATTTTTCCTAATTTTGTTTTAATATTGTCTATTACATTCCTATGCTGCCGCTAATTTCCTAATATCCAATTATCTCAATATCGAATTTACCAACAAACAGATTAACAATTTTGCTTTTGTATTTCATGAATTTTTCTTCCTTTAATATGTTCATGTGAAAAGAAATTAAAGAAATTCACTATGAAAAATCACATCATTTGTTAACAATGGCGTGGAATTTATCAATTACTAAATGATTGATAGTTTCTTAAGTTATATTTATTTCGTCAGTATTAGTGGTTTAAACGTCAAATATCAAGGTTCTGCAAGGACGTATATTTGATACTTCACGACTTAGATGAATACAGTCCACTATGTTCAGAAATAGATAATTAAAATTACACTTAAATTGTCTTCAGAAACATTTATAACTTTTGAAAAATTAAATTTTGACAACTGTACGGTTGTCGAATGGTGTACTAGGTATATTTATCCCAGCAAAAATGAATTTCTAAAAAGAAAAGAATTATCAGAGTGCAGAATTTAGAACTTCTATGAATAGAACTGCTACAGTTGAAAAAGAACCTCATTACAACAGTGCCAATAAAATTTTTAATTCGTTGTCTCATAAGTGGAAAACATTAACAATCTGAAAAAAGATCGAAAAGTATTCTATAGAAACAAGCATGTTTTACGATTTCTTAACGGGTTTTTAAAATATTTTTGTAAAATTGTGCGTTTGTGAAAAATACAAATAAATATTTAACATTTGACTCTACTTTCACTGTTTTATCGCCTCCAGTTTCATCGAAAATGGAATCAACTTTTTTATTTATATTATAACACTAACTACGTATTATTTTGACCAAGCTCGCAATTTAGAATCTAAATCTGAAGGAACGAAAACCCTTTTTTACACAATTTTATATTCACCAAATTTATTATGATCTTCAGTTGAATTATTGTCTTACAAAAAATTGTTTTTTTTTACATAATTCAATTTTTTCTGAACGAAAGGTTTTTTTGGCTTTTTTATAACGTATGAATAGGCTCCATCTCTTTGAGACAAAAAAAGTGGATTTTTACAAGTTGATTCAATTTGGACACGTACTAACAATCTTGATTTAAAATAAAATTTTAAAGGAATGTCCTCTAAAATTCCACTTTATTGATAAGCGCGAAATCAAAATTTTCTTTCTTAAAAAGCAAGAACGATCACTATATTTGAAACAAAAAGTAGGTGTCACTTCTAACGAAACCAAAAAGGCGAAAAACAAAATCGAATATTAACGGATCTAACAATTTCGTCAAATTTTGTTTAAACTAGTTAATGAATAAGATATTCATTTACGTTCGATTATGTTACCTGGGGTACCGAAAAACATTTTGAAAAATATAAAATGGATAAATTTCGTGAAATTAGTTATCCATTCTTAGAGAAAATTTTATATGGGTAAAAAATGGCAATAATAAAGAGTTTGATGAAATTTTATTAGTTGAAAAATTATGGAATTTTGTAGACTTTTTAAAAAATACTTTAAACCTTTTTTCAGACGAATAACTTTATTGGTGATGATGCTTATTTTATCATAATAGTTGCTGGTAGTGTTTTCGAGCTATTTTTATGACTTTAATTATTGCAAATTTATTAATAAAAAAAAAGAAAGTATTTCAAATTTAAAAAACAGAATTAATTTTTGCCACTTTTGCCAATGTTGTTGTTTTAATGCGACATAACAGCGTTGCGCCCGCAATGACGTCATGGTTTAATATTCTGTTTATTTATTACACTTAACAGTTACAGCACTTTTCCTGGAACTTGTCACCGGTGACACCCGTGAAGAAGTAGCATTTTTCAAAATTTTTTCCGTCCGCCTCGATAATTCTAACCGTCATGAAGTCGTGGCGACATTCTTTATCCGTGTAACTTCTTTCTCCGAGAGCAATAATTTAAAAAGTGACTTGTAAAAATGATCATGCCTCAATTGATTCGACGGAATGTACTCGCCGCGATGATCTGACAAATTTTTGCTTAGTATGTCGACATGAGAAAGCCGCAAGTCAATTTTCTAAATAAATGTCTCTATACACAGCCACAAAGAGATTCTTATGCCGGCGGTATTCCTCGTTAAATTGATTTGTTCGTCGCACAATGCACAATCAAACCGTTTAAACACCGAATGCGAGCTGTCAAACCGATACATTGACCGAAAATTTCGCCTCGCGCAATTAATTTACGTCAATTTACATCGTTTTCGTAACGCGAGCGCCCCATCATTATTAATAACGCAATTTACGGCCGGCATAAAACGCAGAGCCGAATTTCCACGAAACCATCGTAAAAACAATCTCGAACGGGGGGTCCGGGCGCGCCGCAGGGGTCCAATTAAGGCCCCATTCTCTGCCCCGGGGGGACGCCCCTGCCAGCTGCTCGCCGACTCCATTATGTTCCACTTAGCACTCGGGGCACTCGTTGCATGAATTAATTAATGGTTATTGTGATTTATCGGGTGGTAAATGAAACGACTGGGTAGAGAACTCGATTATCTGTTTTTATTTTTTTTCGGTCTATAATCATAGCACTTGCGCTAAACCAAGTCGTGTTTGGACCTAGCAAAGGACTAAGTTTGTGTGCAGTATACTTATTTTACACTTTTAAATAGTAAAATTACGTCTACATAATTTACATCGTCATGTAATTTTTTTACAACACTATATACAAAGTTTGTACAAATACTATTTACAAAATACATTAAATGCAATCATTTAACGGTTAGTTTGTTTTTATCACTCTCTTGGCTGGTTTGCTCCGTGACCCCGTTCGGATAACCCCCGTAATTTATGCGTCCGATAAAACAAATTAATTTGCTTTTGTAATAATAAAATTTGTTTTCATTGGGATTACCTCACGGTTAAATTTAAACCTCCGATTAGTCCGGCGAAAACTTGTGTTCGTGTCACGTACGTCGTTTCCGTCAAAAATTAATTGATAATTGTCCCGAAAAGTGTCAAATATTAATAATAACGAGTGTAAGGATCAAAGCGATAACCGATCGAGAGGTCGGTCGTTATCAGCCAGCAGAGACCCTGAGAATGATAACACAACTATTCCAAAACAGAACATAAATCGATTAAAATGCTACAATTCAATCACTAATTTGGCACAGAGAATTTAATATGCGTCATTTTTCTGATCACAATATTGCAACGTGTCCCTGATTTAGGACATGTGGGGGCTGGGAGATCGGATCGCACCTTGCGGCGACGTCATGTGCGGGGGCGGCTGCGGAATGAGGCCGAGAGGTGCCATGGGGGGTCGCGCCCCCAGCAGCGATGCCAGGGGGTGGGCTCCGGGGGGAAAATAGCCCTGCAGCGCTGGATGCGGGTAAAGTGGATGGTGGTGGCGGGACAGCGACGCCATCTTCAGCTTCTCCAGCTCCGCTTCTTGCAGGCGTTTCGCTTTGGCGCGCCGGTTCTGAAACCATATCTTCACCTGAAACAAGAAATAAATCACTTTCTACATGACAGAAACGGGTTCTCGAGACAAATTTTAACTCTTTTTGAAGGCTTAATTCGACAGGTTATATGTACCTAATGAGTTTTTCAAACGTCTTTAAACAATTGGAGATGTTAAATCAGTTTTCAAAAAATTCCTTCAAATTTTTAAAATTATTTTGATTGAGAAATTTTAATAAAGACTGTCTCCATAATTCATAAATTTTCTAAGAGATTTTTATGACTGACAACATTTTTGAAACAAGTATGTGAAATAACAGATAATCATGAAAAAATGTCTGATGGAGTTATAAAATTTGCGAATTTTTCATGAAGTTAATGTTAAATTTTCATAAATTCTGAAATTTATAATGCATTTTTAAAGTCTGTGATTTTCAGTGAGATTTTTGAAACTGATTTAAAAATATGTATATTAAATTCTGCATGAACAAACCGTTTCCAAAATATTTGCCTTTTTATAAAATTTTGGATGAGTATTTATGAAATTTTGTATATAAGAAAGCATTTCAAAAGTTACTCCCATTTTTTCTAATTTCTCAGTGAACCAACATGTCAAATTTTCTACTCTTTTTCATACAGTCTATGTTTTTTTGTGTTTCCATTTTTCAGGACAAAATAACATTTTTTGAAGTCAACTCGAGATATTAAAGTGACATTTTTCGCTTATTTTATACTGTAACCGGTCTAAAATCGTACTTAATATCAGATTTTGGTGTAACGTCAAAAATGTCATTTCACAGAGTGATTCTAATATTTTTGCTTTTCTTGTAAAAACCGTTAGAAAGTTTCCAAAAAAAAGTAAGTTTTTTTTTGAAAAGGTTACAGCTGATCTATAAGAAAATGTATTTAATCAAAATATATAACATTTTTTTTGTTCAATTTGTTTTTGTTCTTTGATTTTATTCATGTAAACTGGTCGCACATTTTGCCAAACCATGAAGCAAAAAAAGAAAAATAAAACATGTTAAATTTTACATTTTTACCATGAAAAAATTCTAAAAATACATGGATAGTTATTTAGGAAAGAACGTTAATAATATGGCATCATTATTTAGTTTTTAACAAGCACATTGTTATAAATCCATTTAGGTAATCCAAAAAAAATTGATTTAACGCTTCTCTTAAAATGTAATTAGTTTTAATGAACTGTGTTTTGTTTCAGTATTAATCCATGGTAATTTCTTTCTTTTTTCAAATACTGAATTAACTTATAAGGAAGCACGACTAAAAAACAGATTAACAATTGAACTGATTGTACGAACCTTACAACATTATAAACTATAAAGTACTTAAAATTGTCTGATGTAAGGTTTAATGAAAGATCAATAATGAAGAAAATTTTAAATATAATCTTTACGTTTTTCCTTGTTTAAGTCGTTATACAATTAAATTTAAACTAAACCTTGTTACAAGTAACTGCAAAAGCATTCCTTTTCCACCTGTTTTTATTTTAAAAAAATGAGTTTAAGATGATCTAAATAAACGATATTTTTTCTAAAATTGGAGAGAATTTAATTTTAGATTATTTTAAGCTTGAAAAGATTCATTTACTTCTAAAATCAACTGAAAAACAGGGAAAAAATAAAAATTTTGACATTTACTAAAATCAAGTAGTACTTTAATTGGACCATTGTAATAATTTCATGACAAATGACAGATTTGAAAAAAGTAGTAAATTATATGATCCTAATAAATCAGAAAATAATTTTGCTGACAACATACAGCAATTGAGATCTACAGTAAGTCTTTGCAAATGAAAATACATTCCAAAGTTACATCTTTATTCAGTGTAAAAGTCGAAATATTGTAAAGTTATAGTTGAACATCAAATAATTAATTTTGAAAGTATTTCGAGGAAACGAAAATTTAAGAATTTTTAGTCCTACTTTCTCTTAAGCTTTTTAGCGAAATTTAAAACAGTTGAGTCCAAAAAAGATTTAAATTATATCAAAAGTTTGCTTCTCCCAAAACGGCAGATATTTTTTAAGAACCATAAGATTTTCAGAAGGTCTAAGTTACATATTTATTTGAGTTTCTTTTTTAGTGTGTCTTTTTTAGTTCTAACGGGTTTTGGAAATTACTTAAAAGATTAAAACGAAATTTTATACACATTACAACATTACGTTATTACATTACAATATTATATTGATACCAAGAATCAAAAGTCTGTGTTTTATGTTATGTCCACCTGACAGATTTTGGATCCGTTTAGTTTACCTACATGTTGTATTAAACTAAGAATAAACCAGTTTATGCTCTTTATTATTAACATATTTGATATGGAGTAATAGCATTTTGAAATATTGTATTATGTTTTACTGCATCTAATTTTTTTTGCACTTGAGTACCTTTTAAAATAAAAATTTATCTGTTTGTCTATTTTACAGTATTAAAATTACAATATTTTGAAAACAACATGATCCCATTGATGAGAAAAATATTCATACTTGTTTTGCCAATAAAAGGAGTTATCAGTTCATGTTTGTACTATTATTATTCACTGTTTCTGTCAAAAAAGGATGGTTTCTGTATTTCATTTCTCGTTGCATTACTTTGTCTTGGAAATTACTTGACGGATTACAATGAAATTTTGTATTTGTATTTATATTTGTATGTACATTACACTAATATCAAGCAAATACAACTTACATCCTTATTAACATTAGTTTTCTTTGTGTTTCAAATAGCTCATCTCGTTCATAATCACGTAAAGGTTTTATTTTAAAATTTTGATATTTCGATTAAACAAGAAAAATACATTTTATAGATTTTTCATTAAACTCTATTGAAATTTTATTTGATACTTTTCCTACACTGTAAAAATAAGGTGAAGAACATGAAAATGAGTTTAGTGAATTTTTCAAAGCTTTATACATTCTTTAAGACCTTTATAAGATTTGTGAACTGAAAATTATACTTCATAACTATAATATAGTTTCTCTTGGAGAGTTTAACTATTATAGTTATATAATCTCATAACGAAATTTCATAAAAATTGTTTAATTTTTGAAATTTTTCAGTGAATTATTAAAATTTTTATATGTAAAATTAATCCAATGTTTTATTCTAAACAGATGAATTAGGGGAATTAAAAAAATCATTGAAAACTAAAAAAGCTGTAAAACTTAAAATTGCTCCTTTTTTCGGACTATTTATGATTTATAAAATGTGCTTACAATGTCTTCCAAATATAATAGTGAATAATGACTAAAATTGTAAATTAAACAACAATGCACTTTGTAACGTAAGTGTTACCATTTGCGTTGGGTATTTCATTGTCCTTCCAGCATAGGTATCTCCTTAACAATGAAATACCCAAAACAGGATTATCAGCTTATGTTACAAACTGATTTATTGTTTAATTTACAATGTTAATCATTACTCACTATTATATTTGGAAGACAGCACCCTATAGGAGCTAAGTATATGAATCAAATTTATTTTTGTTTTAACACCATTTTCAACTTAATTTTTTTTCACTATAATGTATAACATAGATAACTGATAAAATGTGATGGTTAGATACCTGAGTTTCTGTGAGCCGTAAACTACTGGAGAACTCCGCCCTTTCAGCTATACTAAGATACTGCTTATCTCTAAATTTCTTCTCTAGCGCTAGGAGTTGTTGCGTGGTGAAGGGCGTCCTGGGCTTCCGGTTGGGTTTGTGTTTCCGCAAATTGCATTTGAGCTTCGGTGGCTCTCCGTTGGAGTCCACTGCAACAACCGAAAAAAAAGTTAATGGCATATCCGAATCGGTGCAATTCGCCGCAACTGGACCATTAGCAATGGAAGTCCATAAGAGTGGAGCTCGCATCCAGCATACAAATGTGCTGTACGCACGGCTCATATGCAACTAATTGCCCCCATATTGCAATATCCTGTCTCGGGACGCGTAAAAAACTCTCATTATGTGAACTGTCACAGCACGAGAAAACGTCGACTGTTTGGTCTTATGCCAAGCGGCAGCCATCTTCCTTCGCATCGGAAGTTGATTAATCCACGGCTTTAATTACAATGTTAATAACATACAATTAGTTCGGCTTACTCTAATTATATCAACACAAACCATCAGTTTTGACGTTAAATTGATGTTTATGCTTTTATTATTAATTTGTCGTAAGCGGGATTAGCCGACCGTTTGTTTACTACATTCTGTTAATTAACCCGGATCCGCACCAAGGGTGCTCACTTGGACACAGACTTTTTTTGGCGAGAGAATAAGCGCGTTCTTAACGGGAGAAATTAGCACAATTTAGATAAGCAAATTGCCAACCTTTTATTATTATCTCTTTTTAATTGCTCGATAAATTAATTTCATGATTATTATTTTTGTCAAATAACAAAACCAACGAATAATCGAAATTAATTGCTCTAACAACACAAACAACTACGCAAGCAGAAACATAAAAATAATCTATTAACACATAAAACGAAGTAAATACAAAAAAAAAAACTGTTGTAAAGTAGAAATTGATAAGGGAACATTTAATTTGAAGATAAAAAAACAGAAAAACTATAATAGCTTGTAGCGGCAATGATAAATTTTTATTCCAACAGTTAGAAAAATTTGCTATGAGAAGTAAAGAACGATAAGAAACAAAAGGTAGATATCGTATGGTTGGAATAAAAAGTTGAAATTTAAAAAAAAAGAAAAAAAATGAAAATAGAACAAAAAATTGAAATGGAACTGTCAAAGCTACTTTAAAAATTGAGTAGAAAGTAAAACTGAAAGTGGCCAGGTGATGCTGTGGTCGTCGTAGAATTGTTAACGTTTCGTCAATCTGTTTCACATTTACAGTGAAAGCAATATAACTGGGGAACCTTCAATTATTATCCTTGAAATCCTGCATTATATCGAACATTAAAATTGATAAAATAGAATAAACATATATATAAAAAACAAAAAACACAATACGACAAAATAGAAAAAGTAAAGAAAACAATCGAAAATAAAAATTACAGAAAAGAAGCAAATCGTAGATTTTCATAAATCTTTTATGTGTAGCCAAAAAACAAAAATATAGACTATGATAGTCGTGAAGGAAGAGAAAAATCGAAGATAAAAAATAAAATTGAAACATGCGAAACATTTCGCTCATAAGAGAGAATTTTCAGGCGACAAATGGATAATTAAAGTATAAACATTCAAAAATTTTGATTTCATACATTTATTTAATTTATATTCAAGATCACTCAGAACTTTAAAGTCATGACGTTTTATCTAAATTAAATTAGTATCTAAACAAAATATTATGAGAAGGATAGAAGCAGAAAAACAAATTAAAAAGAACAACAATTTAGCATTTAAAAAAATTAGCATAAAAACAGAACAGAGAACCTAAAAATTGAATTTGAATACGCCTGTTATTTCAGTTATACGTTTATATCCATATAACGATGATGGATGAAATATTGATAGACTGAAACGTCACTAATCAATATTATCGATTTTATTTATATTATTGACATGATATTAATTCAACACATTTGCAACCCATTTATAGTAAAAATGCATTCCTTCATTTGCAATAAAGCTTTACAGTTTACCAAATTGAATTATCTCCCTCTCGAATTAAGTATTATAGTAATAAATTTATTTAATAACATGATGGTGTTACTCTGGATTAGTCGAATTCTATTAATTAATTATACATGTATACATCTATTTTCAAGCGAATCATTGGGATTATTAATAAATCGATAAATAATCTCTGTGATTATATTGATACTATCAATAAATGAATACGTAACAAGCGAAATCAAATTTTCGACGTCCAAATACAAAGGGGACTGAAAACACGTGACAATTAGAGACAAAGCAACAACAAAATATGTCATTGTACAAACCGAAAGAAATAATGGAAAAAATTAAAAACAAGAAGAGATAAATGAAGTCCACGGAAATGAAGAAAACAGCTTGGTGGGTATACTGCTGTAAAAAGAATTAATAATAGCGACAACACTTAACTGAAAGAGACAAAATAATTGGGTCTTATGAACGAAATTTTTGGTTTGGCGGTTTTCTCTGTAACATTCTGTATCTTCCCGAAATAGCGATTGACGACGTGGCGAAAAAACAGAGCGAGCTGGAGCGTTATCATATTATTAGAATTAGCCGTCAGAAATTGCGATTAGCATTTCAACTTCGGCATTAAGGTTTTTGATGTGTCCGCCTCGCCTCTGAGTTTCGCAAGCTGAGCTTAATTGAGTAATTATCCTGAAGAAACGGAATCCATAAAAAATCGATTATCGCATCGACACAAGTACATAAATCGNNCTTCGGAGGCATCGTCGAGGGCCTCAATTATCTGTGAGGTAGCCATCCAGGTGCTTGTTTTCGGAATTAAACGATAATTTATTCGCACCAAATTGGTATAATTGGTGTCTCCGAGGTCGAAACGGCAACTGGAATGTCTAAAACCGGGAGCTCGTTCGCTTTAATTGAACTAATCTCCCGGACCATTCAGCATACATTAATTAACACATCGGAATTTGAATAAAATGCTCGTTATAGGATTGGAAAGTGGTGTTTTTAAATTTAAACTTAAATTGGTCGTTTTTTTCGAGCCGTTTTTACGACTCCCCATTGATAAAACTTGTGAAATGTATTTTGTCCGGAGCGTTTTTATTGCGTCCCATATTAATTATCTACTCCGTTAATTCCATACTAATTTAACTATTTGTTAATAAGCTTTTTTTCCACGAGTCCGGACGACTACTCAGTTACGTAAAAATCCACCGACGGTCTTTTACGGCGAAATTTGTTTATGCATCATTAATTTTAATTAATCAGATGCAAACTGCCGAATAACGACCGCTTTGGGACACTCCGTGCCCGAAAATTCGATACAAATTTAACATTCTAAAGGAAGGAATAAATCTACTGCGGACCAATCAGATAAAAACAGAGCTACCGAAATAACACAATTACTCCGTGCCGCAACAACCCCGAATTAACCACCACCAACAAAACGCCATCTTCAAGTTGTCAATTTATCTAAAGGCGCAGAGATTTTCAAAACTTTTTGAAGAGTGCAAAAATAACAAATTTAAAATTATTCAACGAGGAACCTTCAAACTTACCTCAGAACAAAGCGGAATTGGACTGTTATACATTTTCAATAATTATGCTAAGTGGTTTTTTATAACAGTACCACTTAAGCAGATAAATTAATTAGTCAATCAAAACTAATTCTATTTTATAGATCTATAATGACAGTTATTGCATATTTTCTTAAAATCTATTTATATTAACACATATTTCAAATAGCAAAAACGAAAAAACCAATATAGAATGATTTTTATTCCACTACGATTACAGAAGTTACTTTATTATTGCTTCTTTTTTTTCTAAAAAAGTTCGTGGAAAAATTCATGTCAGCATAAAGTGAAAGTTAAACAAAATGCATATACTACGTTATCAAAATAATTCTGTGCTTTGATCGCATCATTTGTAAATGAATACTTCCACTTTACGATACAAAATAATTTTGATTGAACAACTTCACATTTTAATCTGGATTAGACGTATTCTGACAAACCTTTTATCATATTTCAAGACGCTTATCGATCCAAATTTTCTATCTATTTGTTGCTTTTCAGACTTTAAAACACATTTTTCCTAAATAAATATGTTTTTGGTGATAACATTCAATTTCTGATATAAACATTGTTATAATAAATTGTTATCAAATTTTACATTTGGCAGTAGTACCTACGTAGTGAGTTGTTAGACCAGATTTTCGATTAAATTATGAAAGTTGTCATTAGCTGACATATTCACGTTTTTCGACAAAATAAAACTATTTTCTAAATGACGTCATCAATTTAATGACAAAAAGTAATGGTCAAAAAAATTTTGAAAGTGGTGCAACACAAACTGTTTTATGATTGGTCGGTGTGTTATCGAACTTGAGTGAAAGTTGAAAAATTCTTAAAACATTTTTTATATTAGAATAAAAACAATGAAATCGAGAAAATGCAAAAAATTGATAAATTTCTTTCATGTAGTTTTATAGGAAAATGAAATGAATGAGTTTTTTAAAATAGCCCTGTGAACTAAAACTGAAAAAAAGTCGGTAAATTAATATTCTAATAGACAAAACAAATTAAAAAATAAATTCGAATTTTGCACCTTTATGAAAAAGCAGTCACAAAAACACAAGCATTTGAATATTTGCAAAGTGCCTACATATACCAAGTAGTTTTTGTGCAATCATCAATTATATTACATTTGCGGCATATTTGCCATTGATCTGCATATATTTCCATACAGGCTGAAGTTGCACACTTCTTCAAATCTCTCTTTTCTCTCTCAACTGTCAACTCTTTCAACATTTTCAAAATCCATTCTCTTAAAATATTTTATGAGGAAAATTTCGAATTTTTGCGGATAAAGTAAAAAAATGCATTTAATTAATTAACTAACGACATAGTTGGCTTTTTAAAATGATGGTCATGTAAACATTATGTCACATATTTTCAATTTCCCCAAAATATGAAAATTAAATGAAAACACAAAAAAGTCGAAACACAAAAATTTAATTTTTTTATTATACCACATAAATATTCTCTTACATGCGTTTCATATAAAAATGTTATACGATGTATAATTCGTGATCAGATGTTAAAAATTCAGTCCAAAAAGTCCTATAAAACTCTAAAATTTTCCATTAAAAATATATCAATGACGGCATGATAAGCGATTTTTAATCATTTTTGCTAAAATATACGCCAGGCGAATGTAAACTGATTTATTCACTCGAAAACTCTCTTTTGGAATATGTGAACGCGAATCGAAATTTCAACCACTCTTTTATCAAGTAATAAATAAAAGCAGTTCTGTCACTGCTGTCATATGCAGAATAATTCAAAGTAGCAAATCTAGCACAAACTTTGGACAAGAAATAGATTTTTTTTTTAATTTTTAATTTAAAATCTGTAATTATAAATTGAATTTGGCACGTTCCTAACTTCGCTTTTGCTGATTAAAAAATCTTTTTCTGAAACATATAAACATGAAAAAAATGAAAATCATGCAAAGAAAAAAACTGCGTGTTTTCCCAATTTACGAATTTGCATATTTATTTAAAATACTTTTGTTCTTCAAAAAATATTTTTTGAAAGTAAAAATGTCAATTACACAGACTAGAAACATAGTTTATGCAGAGTATATAAATCATACAACTTTTGCAGATTTCAGGCAATCTTTTGCATCAACATCAGGTACATTAATTACAGTCAGTTAGATCTAATTTTACATATCCCAACTGGCATTTTTGCATATGTCCTTAAAATTTGCATAATTATCGCAGGTTTTATTTTACATCGATTAGTGCAATACATTTTTCAGTGATGAATCTTCGTTTCAGTGAAAAGTGCATTTTCAGTATCAACTGAAATATTCTTGTTTCGCTTGCAAGAAGAATTTACAGTATATTAGTTGTTGTTTGCACTGATTAAGAGCGTACTTTCATTCCAAGAAGCTCAGTTTCAGCTCACTTGAAAGCCATTATTTCTTGATTACGAGCCTGTGCTTTCATTTAACAGAGGCGGCAAAAAATCGATTTTCCATACGCATTTCCGCCACAATGGCGGTTTCCGCGCGCGCCCACCGCGTAATTTGTTGTGTTTATTCCATTGTTTTCTAATTAAAAATAATTAACCGCCTCGTTAAAATTTACAACAAATTCCGATCGACAATTAAAAACAATCGTCGGTAATGAAATTAATTACGACAAAATGTAATTGTTAATTTGAATAAGATTATGAGAGTGTCTTTAACTCTCAACCGAAACGTGTATTATATTGTATTTCTGTATATGCAGCTAATTAGTTTTTAATTGCTTGTTAATTATAATTGATGGTGTGCCTGCTTCGGCAATAATGCCTCCAAGTCTGCTCTCTTGGATATTGGTTTTTTATGTTTTGGGAACGACTCCACAACCAATTTAGTTATTTATTTTTTTATTAGCAATAAAATACTAATCGATTGCGATTAGTCACCGATTTGATGTGTCAATCCACCAAAATTTTGAGGATTTCCCAGAATTATTGCTGCTACGCCACTGCGGTCGGTGTATCTAAAACCTCCATCATAATGAATTGTTAATTTGGATTTAACGAAATTAAACTTAGTATTGATGATATCTCTGGAATTATTATGAAATGTTAGAAACCTTGAGCATTCCTGAAAATTATTGTCAGTGAAGGAAGCACAGACAAGGCTATAATTTTTATTTTGTGGAAAACTGAATTAATTCTCGTTGGAATCGTTGAAAATGTTACTAATTAAAGAATTAAACGAATTAAAAGTGCACATGGTTAACCACCGGAAATATTTACCACAGTCATTAATGTGGCCATTGTGCAAAAAAACTGTGACAATATTTTTGACATGCTTATGAATAAATATCATTTCCGGTGCAAGCTTAGGCTTTCAATTATTTCGTCAAATTTTTAACGATTTTTTAAGGTCGTGCCTAAAATATGTTTTTTGTAACACGGTCCATAAAAACTACAACAAAAAATTAATCGATCGAAATATTCAAGTCCGGGCTGTAACAGTACAGGTTCGATAAGGATTTTATTGTTGTTATTCTAATGAGTATTATAAATGGTTTCCTAATTTTTTCGACCTTACGTTATTAATAACTCAATTGATATCGACTTTTTATTCACATATACAGGGTGTGACCGGCTTGCGTAAATAGATTTGAGAATTTTGGCACATGCATCTCATTAACGTAATTTATTATTTATGTCAGTTTAGCATAATTATCCAACAGTGAACTCATTATCAGTTATTCGTTATTTCAGCCAATAAAATGAATGTTGGCAACTGTGATAATGACGAATTATCAACGAAACCACTGTAAAATTTTTGGCGAATAGGGGCGATTGGCGATAAAAATTAGGCTGAGCCATTTTCGGACTGCACTAATTATGTAAATGGAGGTAAACGAGTGATAAATATTTAAAAATTGTCTCATTATTAAAGCTTAAACATGACAGGTACGTGAGCATTAAAAGTGATAATTTTTTACAACGTTTGTAATCTATTATGCAGAACACCAGCTTTGGAAACCAATGTCAATAACTTTTTTATGGTTAACCAGAGCAAGGTGTTTTTGACAGAATCGATGGGTTCTATGCACCGACCAATTCAACTGGCTGCCTGTCTTTGTTGACCGTTAGAAATGTGAAAAAAGGAACGTCATATGAGAAAGCTGAAATTAATTGTAAAGAAAGAGGAAAAAATAGAGATAAAAATTATAATAAGGACATCCGAACCACAATTTACATTTAAGAATAATGTTTACAGTTTAAAAGAACTTGATATTTAATTGTGTAATCGTCAAAGATAGAGAATACACATTTTTAGAATTTTAATTATTCGGCAAAAATTTGAGATCAGAAAATAGTCCACGTACTCGGTTTAATTAGAAGTGTACCTATACTTTTATACAAATCAATACACGTCAAAATATTCTACCTAAATTCATATTTTGTCAGAAATTAATTGGAAATTTTTCAGTAAGTAACCAAATTATTGATATTTTTAATGAAAATTTATGATAATTTCGATGTCTTTCGACATTTTTTGTCCTCTTTATAAAATTTTTGTTTCGATTTTCAATTATTTATTTTTTGACAGTTAATTCAGAACACCAAAGAAAATTAAAATATACTTTTCCCAGTGAAATAACGTTGTGCAGCACCAATAAAACTTTTTAACTTCAGTACTGAGATGGTTACTCACCATAGTTGGTTCCATTGTAGAAATTTTTGCGGTGGTTATAAACCAGGTCCACGTAAAGAACGGCAAGAATGAT